>JAGKTI010030128.1:0-12471 GCA_018397915.1 Birgus latro
ATTTCTAGGCCAACCACTACACCTAGTACTGATGATGGGGAACTTCACGTGGTGGCACCATTATAACCCGACGGATCCACTGCCTGATTATGCAAACGTCCCTCAGCTTCCTCCCTTTCCCGTAAAAGGAAGGTGGTGGACTGCAATAAGAGGGAAACTTCAGCCTGCATCCAACCGGGTTCACGTTCGTATAAATCTAGGGACACGACAGCAACAGTAAAAGCAACAGCATAGCAAAAACAGCCACAACATCTTTTGCTAGGGTGTTTTTACCTCAGAACTGGAAATCGGAACCTATATTTGACAACAGACGGCACAGCGTCATAGTCGGGGAAGAATGTTTGCTGAGTGCCTTCCCTGTTTACTTCGCCTGTTGATGCTTGTGATTGTCCCTCTCCCGCAAAATGGCGTCTGGGCATGTTCGGGAAAGCGCTGTCACTCGTTCCTGTACCTGATATTCACTTTTCTTCGTCTAATCCTTCCCATGTTCCTCTCCTTCCTTCAGGCACGGTGGCAAAGCTAACAACGTTCTGCTGAATGCTCTCCTTGTTATTTACCCTCCACTTGTTTTGTTGCTATACTCTTTTAACCTTAACTTAGCCCATATTGTCGTCCTTTGGCGGCTTATTTCATGTAACTCACTGGCTGCAAAAGACAACGTTACAGCTCTACGCCATTTCCACAGTACTTCCTCGTGACTAGCAGTATATTCTAGTATTAATTTACTGTTACAAATGAGATTTCAAGATGGAGAGAGAGCAATTTTAGACCACGCTGGAGTAAAAGGGGTGCAGTAATAAGATAACGGTATGTCCACCTTCCATACTCAATCAGGGATCTCTATTACACTTAAAGGGTATTCTAGCACAGTTAATTCTAGCACAGTTAATTCTAGCACTGTTATCAAAAGTCTTACCAATATCCTGGGTGTGCTTGCGTTTAGTGACCTTCTATCGTCTTTTGAGAGCATTTTATCGGCATCCATGAGTTTGGTTTAACACTAAAAATGAGATACAGAGATAAGGTGCGAGACCATGTAGGGGAAAGAGTGTCGTGGGAGGAGGGGTCGTTACTTAGTAGGGACAGAAACGCCCAGAGGTCCTTTAGTCGAAGCAAGTGCATAAATGGAGGCGGCGTCAGACAAACAGATACTCGTAACTAGACAGATATTTACTGCTATTACAAGTACTTCAAGGTTTCATTTTTAAGAAAGATGAGGTTGGAATCTCTCTCTCTCTCTCTCTCTCTCTCTCTCTCTCTCTCTCTCTCTCTCTCTCTCTCAGCCATCTCGCTTGTCACTCTCCCTTGTCTTTTTTTGTCCACATTTCCTGGCCGGGACGATCCACTCTCCCATAAATTATTAAACAGAATTCCTCCTAAATTTTGGCGTAAAGTTGGCGGGTGCTTGAGGCTGCCAGGCTAAACAAACACGGTGTGGGTCAGAGGAGTATTAGTTGGCGTGGCGGTGTTGGTCACAGAGGGGGTGGTATTTCGTAGCACTTCTTCCTCTGCGAATTATTCTGCGCATTACCTTTTAATATCCTCTAGTCTGTTGTTCATGTAAAATTTGCTGATATTAAAGACGGAGTAAGAACGTACGGGGGAATATTAAGGTATGCTAGCCATAATAAATCGCTTGAGAAAAAGTGTCAAGAAGCCTCCGAGAACATGCAACACGACTGACGAGGACTTAACATGAAAGCCGATGCAACATACAGTCGGCGTCAAAAGCCCTGTCGTCTCTACTGCTTTGCTCTCCATGGACTTTAAAAATCCGCGTGGTGAACCTGCAACGAGAGACACTGATGACACTGATCGAAGGCTAAATAAATTCATCAGTGTCAGTTGCTGAGGATTTGCCGAACTGATTTTCAAGGAGGAGAGAAAAACAGGGAAGGGGACATGACTCTTGATGCCGACTGTACACCGACGTAAAGAGCCTCCGAATACCCTCACTAAAGACTTATACCACTGTCGACTCCACTCTCTCTCTCTCTCTCTCTCTCTCTCTCTCTCTCACACACACACACACACACACACACACACGCAGATATCGACCGTTTTGACTACGCGTTAAGATATGTTTTCTCAGCACATTTACAAGCCTCCACTGACAGAAATCTATCCCATGAATTTGTGGGAAAATGTATGTATGCTAAAGTGTCGTATAAAACCACTTGTACTTTGTTTATGATGGACCATAAATTGATCCCAGAACAAGACATCAGTGTAGCACGAGGGAGCAGCTGAACTCCTTCCTCTCTTCCTTGTGTCCTTGTATCTTTAAGGCATTTATTCTCAGTGGCTTTCAAGATTTCGTAACCCTTCTTACTTAGCGATTTCTTCAGCACATTCCGGACTCCTTCCTCTCTGCCTTGAGTCTCTTTCACGGCCGAATTTTAAGTAGCTTTGAAAATATCGTAATACTTATTTTTTAGCGACTTATTCTACACAGTGTCCCTTGGTATGTCACTGATGCAAACTACGTCGATAGTAATGTCAGTAACCCATAATAGAAAATTTGGGAGCTATGGGTGAAATAAATCGCTAAGGAAAAAGAACTACGAAGGAGACAGAACCCCCTTGAATACGGCGACTAATCTCTTCACCTCGAGCGGGTCCTTTCAGGGCTGAATAAAATCATCAGATCCATGGAGATACTGTGTGTAATACATAGAATCCGGATCAGCCTCCAAATTTAATATATTGTTCCTTGACTCACGGCACTGTTCCACAAAATTTTATTGAAATTCATTGAGAACCTTTGAGGATATTATACATAAGATCCGCATCCAGACCCGGGTCCGCCCCCAAATTTAATCAATTCTTTCTTGGCCCATGGGCCACCCTTCCACCGGATTTCATTGAAATTCATAGGAAACTTTTGAAGATATCGTGTGGACAATCAGACAAACATAGGTGAATTCCTCAAACTTCGTTGGCGGAGGTCATAAAACCCTCTTCAATCTGAAGGGATCGGATTCCAAATCAGTAAAGAAAAATATTATGAGTAATAACGATGGATTTATTGAGAATGTGTTATAGACTGCCTCTGTCAATGATGCCAATATTTAGAAATTCTTAGTATGACATCAAACAGTGCAACGTAGATATACAGTGCAAACTACAAAATGTTCCTTCTGTCAAAAAAGTATGCAGTATCGCAAGGGGGAGTATGAGATACAGGATGCCAGAAACCATATTAACAAGGAGCCTTATGATCAGTTCCATGTTTGAGCTTAATTTTCATTTTAGGAGGAAGGCCAGTATATTATAGAACTAATCCGTCTTTTGCTCTCTCCACAAAAATAAATCCTAGTTAAGATAAAAATGATCTAAAGTTAGGAAGGGAAGGGAATAGATAATCTTCCCACGTCTCTTGATCTACATAAAAAAAAAAAAATACACCAGGGAATTGATCGTAAGTACTATCTGGAAATCTCGCTCGAGGCTAATTATACTTCTTGGCCTCCTTCCCTCCCGACACCTTTAGTTCCTGAGTGTGAGGACGAGCGGGTTGGAGGACGAGTGGGCTGAAGGGTAAGTGGGTTGGAGGATGAGTGGGTTGGTGTTGTAGGGCGAATGGACTGGTGTTGTAGGGCGAATGGGCTGATGTTGTATGGAGAATAGGCTGATGCTGTAGGGTGAGTGGGATGATGTTGCAGGGTGAGTGGGTTGGTGTTGTAGGGTGAGTGGGCTGGTGTTGTAGGGTGAAAGGCTGGTGTTGTAGGGCGAGTGGGCTGGTGTTGTAGGGCGAGTGGGCTGGTGTCGCCTCTGTTACCAGGTAAAACACGCAGCGGCAACAGTAAGTGAGCCCTAAACTCCACTGTCATGTCGGTACACAACGCCGAGGAAATTGGGCATAAAAAAGTGTTTTCTTTACAAGGTTCCGCTAAACACCACCGCTCCTATATTGTCGCAACATCAAGTGTGAAGACTGTGTACACCAGCACCTCACAGCCGCCGCCTCCCTTATTATTTGACTTATGCAAATGATCCGATTACATTACCTCACCACCCACCTCCACCACTACCACCGCTGACAGCCAACCTACGCCAGCCTTCATACGCGATCTGACGCAGCACCATAAACGCAAAATATGAAGTGACTGTGTTTTTCTCCAGTTTAGGACACTGTGATACAACATAATTTGCCTTTTTTTGCCTTCCTTTACTGCTTTCAATCATCCATTTACTTCCTCTGTTCTGCTACTTATTTTGACATTACACAATAAATAAACTTTTGAGGTTAAGACAAGATTTCAAAGGTTTAGGTATGTGTGTTTGTATGGCCCTTTTCACTGGACATGCTGTTGATGGTTTTCCCGCACTGGAGCATTTTTTTATCTTATATATTTCTAAAATCTATATTACCCCATTCGTAGGTGGGAAAAACGATCGAGAAGTATGATAATAACGAAGCTTTAGTATGAAGTGTCTGTATTCTTTTTTCCATTTCAGAGCACTATGTCATGACTCACTCTTTATTCCTTTCAGCTTTTCTCTTGCAATTATCTGCTCCCCCTGTTCTATCCTGGGAATCGCTTTGGCGCTTCACAGTAAACAAAATCTTAGTGCAAGGTGGAGCCAGGATTTCGAAGGCTTGGAGGAAGTTATTGACCGTGTGACCATTTTCGTTGGACATGCCAATTGATTGTTCGCCTATTTTTGTGATCTGTCTTTGCTTCTAGATCCTACTTCACCGCAATCTTCGGTGGGAATTAGGCATGAAATGTTGATTGTTATGATATTCCAAAGAAATAAGATTACATTTTCAGTATAAAGCTTCGCAGTATCACTTATTATGGACACTTCTGACTTTTCCACTTCCCATCGCCAGCGAGATGACCCTTCCTCCTTACTCATGTCCCCCTCATCTTTCCACTCATCGCTTATTCAACCCCCTCCCCTCTCCACTCGCCCCCCCCCTCCCCATACACCACAATCCAGACGGCAATGGATGGGTGTAGCGGTGTGTCGTGAGCAGAGTGGGAGAAAAAAAAATTGGTAATGGATTATGACAGGTGTTGAAGCGAGTTATCGGGGGAATTTCAAAGGGATTGCTCACTGGAAACTCTCTTTTACTGTTGCCTGTTTGCTATATGTTCCTTTCCTTCTTACAAGAATCTATGTGTGAGACCATCTGCTGTGTGGGGGTCTCTCTAAGAACTCTATACTGTAGCCTTTATAAACTGTGGCCTCTAAACTGCCATCTCTGTAAAATGTCACTCTTTTGGTGTCTTTTCTGTAAACTGTCGCCTCTTTATTCTGTTGTCTCTAATCTGTCGCCTCTATAAATTGTCCTCCCTATAAACTGTCGCATGTGTACTAACTTTGCTGTATACTGTAGCCTTGTCGCATCTATATCGTACTTTGCTGAAAACTGTCGTCTCTCTATACTGTACATACATTCCATTTTACGAGAATTTAAGTGATAAGCTGTTGCGTATTTTCCGAGGCCTGTCACAATCTCGCCCTTCCCAGACCTATCGAGCAAGACCATCATGAGTCGTCATCTCGGTGGCATGAGGAAGTTCACAGCATTAATATAAGAAATTATTATGCATATAGCGCCTTTTTATTCCCGTGTATGTTATTTATGGGATTTTAGTACCGACATAATTTGCATAAGTAATTTACAAGAGCATACTAAAGTGTTATAATTAAAGTATATGGCTGAGAAGGAGGTCCTAAAAAATTGCCAAAGTCAGCTATAATACTCTTTTATAATTATCTTCTCTACCTTTTGTTGTGGAACGAGTTATAGTAGATTTGTTTTCACCTGACAAAAATCTCCAACCCCTTTCTATTCAGTTGACAATCAGGTGTAGTCAGACTGAAGGATATATTGGACTAGTAACCGAGGAGACTCAATCCCTCCACATTACTAAGGCTCACTGAATTTCATGCACCCACAACTCATCCAAGGTAAAAGCGACCCAGTTCCGTCTGATGAAAAAAAAAAGCTATAACAGATGAAAGACAAAGTACCCCAGGTGGAGGGAAGTGAGAGCTGTGTAAAAGCGAAGCCATTATCTAGTAAAAGTAATTCTTGAACGATTGCTAAGACATTTCTGAAGTTCATAATGTAAATTCCTTGTAACCTACTCATCGTCTGGACAGTTCTGGTATTCTCGTCCAGTTAAATCCAGGCGATATTATTCAGATGAAGTGAATCATGGACGACTGACTATTAACACGTCACAGATAACTGCAAGTCTTAAGTGCACAGTAATAATAATAATAATAATGATAATAATAATAATAATAATAATAATAATAATAATAACTAAAGCCAGGATTCCGGGGGCTTGAATGATGAGTGAATGGAAGCGTGGCCCATTGGATTGGGCAAACTTAGGGTGCCTGGACGTTGGTACTTCTCACCCTGCCCTAAGATGGGAAAGGAGGTCCGGATGATGATGATAATAATAATAAATAATAATAATAATAATAATAAAACAACTTTTAGTATAAACCTAGAAGTTTGTAAACGAAAGATATGTCTGTCTTTAGCAGCATAGTTTCTTCATATTTCTACTAACTGCAGTCAAGGAAGCCAGATGCTTTTGAAATCGTCCAGAACAAAACTTTCATCAACAAAATGCTGATCTTTACTAACACGCTCCTCGTCACTTCATTGCGAACGCTACTACCCATGTAAAAAAAAGACCAAACTCATATTCCACAGCCGAATAAACGACACACCCAGCAAAACGGAACCCCAATCAGCAGGACACAATACACTTCATCAGTCTCCCCTCAGCCCCAGAGTAAAAAGCGTGTAGCATAATTCTGACCCAGACGGCGTTAGGGCCCCACCTGTGATCCACTCCCGGGTTAAATCTGGAGGAAATCGGTGTGTCAGTTACGACGCGGCGGGAGAAAGGCGCCCTAACAATATCGGCGGAGGGATCGGCGCCGCGTGTGGTCATCGGGACGGGGGATCTAATCCTTTATTTTCCCAGAAGTGATTCGTCATTTGCCCTTCCCCCTCCCCACTCCTCCTCCTAGTCGGTCCCGGATTTCTGTCCCGTCTATGATTTTTGTTCCAGCGACTCACCCATCCATATTTCTCCCTCCTCGTTGAACTAGGACCGTAGAGGAGGAGGAAGGGGGGAATCGGTGAATGCTGGTGAGGGATAGAAGGGGCCAGAGTGAGTTTGGTGAGGGCTGGAGAGAATTGGTGAGGGCTGGAGAAAATTTTGCAGGGTTGAAAGTGAGAAAAAGGATGCACGGGAAGTAAAAAGTGCTGGTTTGTCGGTAGGGAGAGACAGAAAGGGATTAAAAAAAGGCTGTGAGAATTTACTAAGGATGGAGAAAACTGGTATGTCCTGCTAACGGTTGGAGAGGAGCTAGAATAGGTTTAAAGGAGAAGGTGAGGCAAGAAGTGTATGTAATTTGAGCAAGAGAAGGTTAGGAAGGATTGGTGAGGGCGGAATATAATTAATGAGGGTTAGTGAGGGGTCGTGAGGAGTGTGGAAGGCTGAAGAGAGCTGGTATGGGATGGTGGGTCCTTTAGTGATGAGGGTTGGAGAAGGGTGTAGAGGACTGGTGCTAGCAAGAGAGGGTTAATAATGGGTTGGTAAGGTCTAGAGAGGGCTGGTTAGGGCTAGAGAGGGCTAGTGAGGGCTGGAGATTGCTAGTGAAGGCTAAAAAGCTCTGTGGTGAAAGTGATGAGGGTTAGAAACGTTTGCATAAGGCTAAACAGGACTGGTAATGCACTGGTGAGAGTTAAAGGGAGATAGTGAAGGCTGTAGTGTTAGTAGTAGGGGATAGAAAGGGGTGATACCTGTGAGCTGGTGTAATGTGGAGAGGGGTGGAAAGAGCTAGAGAGGTGGCTGTGGGGCTGCAGAGGACTGACTGAGGCTATCGAGGGCTGGTAAGAGTTAGAGAGGTCTGGTAAAGGGTAGGTAAGGGCTAGAAAGAGGGCTGTGATGTAGGTGGCACGAGCAAGGGACATATGGAGTAAATGGGATGAGAAGGTCTAGAAAGGGCTGGTAAGGGCTAGAGACAGGGCTGTAAAGCAGGTGGAACTAATGAGGGCTAGTAAAGGGGCTATAATGCAAGTGACGTGGATGGAGTAAATTAATCGAGGCTAGAGAGAGGGTTGTAACTGGGGCCACACAGGGCTAGAACGGACTGCAGGGGGCTAGGGAGAGGGCTATGGTGCAGGTGGGACTACAGACGGCTAGGGAGGTCTACAGGGGGCTAGGGAGAGGGCTATGGTGCAGGTGGGGGCTACTACAGAGGGTCCTGCACGTGTTTCTGTCCCGCATGAGTGACTCCCCCAAGACAACCCCTGCTAGAATATTTAATCCCCCTAACCTTGGCCCGACTCACAATGGGATCCTACCTCGCCTCCATCATCCCTATTTATAAAGCTTCTTGTCCATAGGCGCCGTGTTCTCGTTGGCAATGAAGGCTACGTAGCACCTTTTTCTTAGCGATTTATTAATTATTATGCATGTTATACCCTGATGTTGTATACTTATATATTTTTGGTTTGGAATAATTTTGCCTTATTAACGCAGGGCAACAAAACATGCATTAATATCCAAATAAATCGCTGAGGGATAAAATGGGTACTATGAAATAAAAATCCTGTTGTAAGATAACGAGTAATATGGAAAATAAATCGCCGAGGAAGAGGTGTTACGAAATATCCCGAGAAACTTTGAATAGGGGACGAAGTTCTTTACCCCTTCATTACAACGTCATTCGTCTGGAGTTCATTTTTGCAATCTCTGGATGATTATTTTTAAGTTTAGAAACGAGCTATATCAACTCTCCAAAATCTATATCATCTCTCCAAATTTGGAAAGTCTCTCTCCAAGGCTGAATAAAATCGTCTGATGGAGGTAAGAATGAATTAGAAAAAAGGGTCACCGTATCAAAGAGGTTATATATTTTTTATCTTAAATCGTCATGAACCAAACACTTCAAAAACCAAAACAAAATGAAGAATAACGTGAAAAATGCGACAAAAATAATTCCTGAAAGCATTTAGCAACCATGAATTTTATTTTTTTTATTTTTTTAGCAGTAGAAATTAGCCTAAGATTCTTTGTGATTACAGCCACAGACTATGGAAGGGATTGGGGAGCCTTGAATTCCCAGGCGGATGTTTTTCGTGTTTTCTGTGCCAGGTCCCTATTTTTTTACTGTTTTTTCCTACACACACACACACACACACACACAGAGAGAGAGAGAGAGAGAGAAAGGGAGAGAGACGGCTAACGATACTTTTACGACTCTCGACTGTGAACTTTTCTCATTACTAAAAAAAAAAAAAAAAAAAAATGCGCTCCACTGATATTTATTTTTCATATTTTTACTAATTCTCAACATTCTGACGTCAGCAACCCTCTCAGTACGATGACGTCTATTTACTCTATATATTTATTTACTTATTTGTATTCACTATTTCCAGGCAATTATGTCTAGACGAGAAATAATCTTTTGTTGCGGAGAGGCTAATGAAAGCAATATATCTTCAGTTCAAAGCTTTTTTCTACGCTGCACATAATTGTCTGGAGGAAGAAATAACTTAATCTTGAAGAAATAACACTGTCGAAAAGGAATCACCATAATGAAGTTGTCAACCATTTAGCAGACACTACTAAGTTGGGGAAAATAAGTGTAGTTTGACGCGAGGACTTGGCAGATATGTGCTTATATACTCACTTGATATACTGATGCCTACTTCTTCCTTCACCTTTATCTTTTTTTTTTTTTTAATGTGTCTACCTTCCTTTCTTCCTATTTCTCCCATCCTTCCTGTCATTTTATTATTCTACTTTCGAATTCAGGTGGCTATACATTAAGTGACAAGCCAAATAGTTTCCTGTAACCCGTAAAACCATTTATAATGTTATGGGGTAAGCTGATAACCAAATAAAGAAGTAATGTGGAGCCTACTATGGTGCCCTTGTTCTATGAATGAAGAGACGCAAATGCAGAGTCCATCCAAGAAGCAAACTTCCACACTCTTCCCTGCGCCTCGCTGTGGCAAGACGCTGTTCGGTGCAAAGGAATACCGGTTCATTTCAAAGGACGGCCTTGCTGAAGTGACTGCTTGCCTGTGGTTGATGGGTCTGCTCGGCCAGACAGACCGGGACTTCTCAACAACAGCAACAACAAGAATAACAGAAACAACAACAACAAAACAAAAGCATTGATAACGATATATACATAAATAAATAGATAAATAGGTGGGTTAGAGAGAGAGAGAGAGAGAGAGAGAGAGAGAGAGAGAGAGAGAGAGGGAGGGGGGGAACTGTATAAAAAACCACGCCATAACACTTATCTAGGCATTTTCTATTTCAGCCTTGCCAAAGACTTGCCATCTTGGATATATTTATGGGCCGTCTCTGGTGATTAATTGCCGGCGTAAATTGATTATAGTAATGTGTATATCAAGGCGATCTCTCTTCCTCTATTTTTTTTTTTTCCGATGTTCGCATATCTGGTCGTCTGCTGTGTGGAACGGAGAGAGAAAGACCTGGGGTGAATTCTTGGACCTATTTACGATCAATTCCTTGTCGTAATTTAGATATGTTTTTGCAGGACGAACTGGAGATATGGGAAGTTTCAGCTCTCTTTCTTTCTTTGCCCTTCTTTCCGGGACAGTTAATAGCTATGACAATTTTCCTGTCGTAAGCGTGAATTGTTCTCGACGGCAGACTGAAAGAGGGGGAAAGACTCTACCCTCGTTCTCCATCCTTTAATAAACAAGTCTGAGTTACGAAAGGAAAGCCATCATAACAATCGTTGAGAATTCCACCCCTGTTTTCTATTTTCAACATTTTGGCGCCTCCGTGGCATGGTTGGTGGGGATCTTGGGTTGAGGATGAGCGGTTGCTAAGAGTAATGCCCCACACCTTCGAACCTATGAGTGGCTAGGTGATTTTCTACCACTTAAAAAGCTGCTGGGAAAGTCGGGTGGTCTCCTAAGGCTTAAATGATCTGGGCTATGGTAGTCCAGTGGGGGGTTCTCCTACTCCTCCAGGGCATTAGTAAAAGTTTGGCTGTTATAATTTTTACCTGTGTCAACACCTGGAGTGAAAAGGTAACGCAGTACGGACACCAGTTTTGTGATAGTTTCGATTGCACAGACTTTTGTTAGTTGAACTCTTACCTGCCTCCCCGTTTGCATGGTTTAGGCGTTAAGATTATCATATATGTATATTGTAGACCGTCTGAAAGCATTGAAAGTAGACAACAACTGTGGCTACGGTAACGGCTTCAAATCCTTCAGTAAGAGGTCATTAGCCTATAACTTGCTATCATCTGACTATATCCACCTCAGCTGAGACGCATCACAGTGAGGGGATCAGAGAGTATAGTATCTTCAGTAACTATTTTACTAGAAGGATTTTATTTTTTCAGTTGACCAAAATCGTCTGGAATGAGAATGAATAAAATACCTAAATACATCCACAGCAGAGAAACGGTTGATCAAGATGGCTTTAACTCAGTGACTGATGGGAATTCTTAGCTGAAAGCTGAATAAAATCGTCTGATGTTCTGCAGGGAAAAAAAAAAAGATACAAAACAGAGAAAGGATTGACGACGACCGAAAAAAAAAAAAAATGGATGCAAGACAGAGAAAGAATGAACCAGGACGATTTTTAACTGCCTCCTGGAAATTCTCTCAGAACAAAATCGTCTGATGTAAGCCTAAGGAAAATATGCAAGTTCGTCCAACTTCGACGGAATATTTTTTACCTTTATTCCCGCTACCAACAGACGATTTCTTTGTCTTTGGAGGGAGGTTTAGTAAAGGAAATAATAAAAAAAAAACTAACTCCATTAACCCCCCTACTGCAGTGAGAGGCCTTCCATAAATCGTAATAAGTCGTCTGAAGGTAGAGAGAAGCATATGAAAAAACCGCCACAGGATGCAAGGGGTCAGGGGTGTGTGGTACTTCTCTGCTCCTGTGTGGGTGAAGTACCGAGCCTCGAAACCAAAATCAGAAACCAAAAAACCTGACACCAAATCCTATGATTTTTTTTCTCTCTCTTTCTCTCTCTCACAGACACATACACACACACACACACGTAATCAGCCCTCATCTCCCATACACCGTCACTCAAACACGCCATCTGTCAGCCTGCACATGTGTCTGAGGGCTGTATTCCAGGTGGCGTAGGGCGGGTCGTAACACCTTTTCGTGAGCGATTTATTCTTCAATCCAAAAATCTCTCTTAGGCTGAAAAATTCGCCCCAAGACAGCAGGATTAAACAAAAGGGGTTAATCAGGTAGTCAGATTTTACGATGATTTACTATCCAAAGCAGTGAATTATTATTAGAGGTAAGAGTGATGATGGATGTACAAACAGGTAATCTTAAATCGGTATGCAATTTGGGCTCAAGAAAGTTCGTGAATATGGAAATCAGAAGCAGTCGCAGGTGATACAGGTTTGGTGAGGTGTGTGTGTGTGTGTGTGTGTGTGTGTGTGTGTGT
>JAGKTI010030130.1:0-12471 GCA_018397915.1 Birgus latro
GATATATGCCACTTTTCACAACATTCCTTATTTTCCATTTAGGTACTTGGACCTTCTTTCCTGAACAGTACTGACGCCCTGATGGTTAAAAAGCACTGGCCTAAAGAGTTTGGTGAGAGAACTGCAGAGTCTTTGCACTGGGTTGATGGGTGGGTTGGTGGATGGGATGGGTGAAGTGATAGACACATGATGCTTTCTGCATGAATATTATAAGGACATTTTTCAGATTCACATCTCCAAAATCCATTTACGTTATCTTTCCTCAGCCCCTCTTCACAACACCATAAGAGTTGCAGCAGAAAGTAATTTTCATAGTATCCAGTAACAGTCATGGCATTTTTCTGCAACGCCCTTAAGAAAAATGCAGATACTGCAAGAACTTTTAAAATTCTACCCTCCACCTACAGTGGTATCTCGTAACACACTATAAATGTTGCACTAAAAACTTATGGTCTCATCTAGTTATGTGTTTCAGAAATTTACCCAATTTAATTACCGCAAAGCATTCACAATGAATGGTCAGTTATTCACAGCGCTGTGAATTGCTAAAAGGGAAGAACTTTAATCAGCAATAAATGCAGTTTCAACATGTTGGTGTACAACTTAATTACTTCCTTTCTCACATAATTAAATTACATTTACACTGTAGCTCCACAGAATTGCAGAACAATCCAATAAATGTCACAGTTGAAGCTGCAGAATTCCTTCTCGTACAGATCACCAGAACTTGGCTTTGGCGGACTAAACACAGACGACTGAGCTCTGGATCGGTGGTACTAGAGGTGGTGGGCACACTTCTAGGTCAGGGACTTCTAGATCGCCTCTCATCCATTTGGTCTAACTACATCTTGGTGGGGTCTTGGCTCATATTTTGCGTGGTGGTGAGTGCAGCATATCGCGGCAGCCTCATCGCCTCACTGAATTTCCCCAGGCTACCACCGAGACCAGAAACAGTAGGAGAGCTGATCAAAGCGGTGGAGAGGTGAGTGCAGGGAAGGCAGAGATGTGAGCCCTGTTCTTATACCGCCGTTGTTAGTTTGGTCTTACTACTACCAAATGATTGAAATCACCTACGAAAGTTTATAAGATTTAGAGGCTGATTCCAAGAAACCGCAGAACTAATCAAGACGTTGGAAATATGAGTGTATACAGGGTAAGATGAAGGGTATGTTGGTGTGTGATGCAGTCCTTAGGATGGGAAAAGTTTCATATATTTGAATTTAATACAAACTTGAACAACAGAAGGTTTGTTGGTTACTGGGATTTTTGTTTTTGTTTTTTTGGTTACTGAAAAATTCTGTCCCCTATAGGAGGTTTGGTTATGGAAGTATAACATCAACTAGCTGTGATACTAGAAGTTGAGGGGTCCAAGAACCTTTTAAAATCAAAAGATCTGCCTTCACAGCCAGGAAGTTGTGTACTGTATATAATCTTGAAAAACGAAAGGTGGTCTGTTTCGCAATATATGGCATCCACACATCTACACACTGATAACTCGGAGGGGTTGGAGGAGCTACCGCCATCAAGAATCTATAGAATTTGACTTGTCATAGGTCTTTATGCCTGTGCAGTTTGCCAAATTTAGATAGTCTGTGGACTTAGATATGGTGTCTACAACTCACAATACAGTAGGATGCAGGGGTAAGGGGACTTGATATGGTTTTAGCCTTGAACATATATTGAATTTGTCATTACCAGATTTTGCTAAGCATGTCAAAAGTTGCACAAGCAAATATGTCCGGACGACTGAGGTATGGGAATCTTAAGTTCTGACGCACAATGGCATATCATCATAAACCTTCTGCTGTCACGTCCACCAAGGAACACAGTTAGCTAAGTACGTAATTTTTTTCCCCAACAAGTCAGTCTAGTTACGCAATAACTCGCTGTTAAACCAAGCGCTGTCTACCTTATCATATATTACTAGAAGGAAACATTCCCCAGTAATCACCACTTCATTCCAATTCGTTCCGTAACATACGTATATCCCATGCTCCCGGGTGGTCATAATTACAATTTGTGGCTCATAATCTCTCATATCCTCCTCACGTCTTTTCCTGGGCTTCGTATTCTTTATACCATCTTTAGTTAGTATATGTAATTTTTTTTATCCTTACCAGTCTCATCACCCATTCTCTGCCTATGACAAACCTTGAACTATCCTTCATCTGCCTTCGTCACCATACTGTGTTTGCCAGCAGTCCTCTCACATATTTTTTTTTTTCTGTCCGAAATAATTCTCATTTTCTGTTTAAAGATATATTACTTTGAAATCATCTGAAAGCATTACGGTGAGGCTCCAATGGACTGATGTGTTGTCCCAGTTACGGAAAAAAGTAACACCAGTACCTGACTACCTATTTCTAGATTTTTCATCGTTATTATTTGTAAACACTGAATTGCATTGAACCTTTTGCTTGGAAAAATCTACATTTCCTTTTATTGTGGCTAATGACAGACAGATTTAATATGCTGAAGATAATTCTAAGGAAATAACGTTTTAGTAAGCATTATGATCCACGCTTTGGCAGAGAATAATTTACTTCATCTTACAGAGGATTCTTTTTATGATATGTTTTTCAGGGTAACTTTCGAATCATATGGGACCCACTACAAGCAGTCCTTCCTGCAGTCAGACTCAGAAATCCTCCGAGAATTTGGTCGCCTGCTGTATATGGGAGTAACTACAGTTGATGGCCTCACAGATTCTTTCGTTATGAAGTGAGTGGTTAATTAATGTCATATGTGTGCATTTTTGCAGCTAATTGAGGTTTGGCTATTTCTTGACACTGAATAAACCTTGTTATCTGGTTTCGAGGTGCCCGGTAGTGTTACACATATTTTAGTAGATTAAGGAGCAGCTATCGACGATACGAGAGTAATATCGACCTCTGCTGAATGAGTAAGGCATGTGTGTTACTATCTTTTGCCAGAAGCCTTAATCCCGTAAGGGGTACCCACAAACAAATCGCCCTTATCCCCACAATTTCTCTGCCCTACCCCTCCTCTTTCATACACCTCTCCACTCCATCCCTCCATCTCATCCTAAGCCATCTCCTTCCTCTCCTCCCTTCCACCTCACTCAAATACACTCTCCAAGTTAGTTTCTCGTTCTCCATCCTCTCCTCATGGCCAAACCACCCCAGTGTATTTCTGCTAAAGCTCCTTCACTTCCTCACTTGTCAGTCTGTCTCCCCCCATGTAATTCCACATACCCCTGTCAAATAACTCATATTCACTGCTTTCACTTTTGATTTGCGTCCTTCCAGCAAGGTCCGAGCTTCGATTCCAGATGTTAGATTAGGTATCACAGTCATGCAGCGACTTTTTTACTTCGATGCTCACTTCCCTATTTCTTATCACTGCTTCTTAAAAACCAGCAACCTTTCTTCCCTGTTGTACCTTCCATCCTTACTCATCACACTTCCCAAGGACAGTACTTAAATGCACTCATATTTTCCATTTTCTCATCTAACCTCACTGTGCATTCAGTGAATTCATTTCTCTCGAAGACCATAACTTTTCTTTTCTCTGAATTCACCTTTAGATTCCGTTTCTTACATACTCTCCCAAACTCATCCTCCAAGCCTTGCAGTTCCTCTTCGTGTTCACATAACAATACGGTATCATCTGCAGGCAACAGAACAAGAAGTTTCTAAACGCTGCCCTCACTCATTAGAGCCTCTCCAACATCCACTGCCCTACCTTCTATATTTTTTACTACCCCATCCATATGCTGATTGAGCAACCATGGAAATATGACATATGCCTGTTTCACTCCAGCACTCAAATAGAAAAATTCACTCAGTTCACCAGCCACATGAACTGTAGCCTTAGCACCCTCATACATACTCTGCACGGCATTCGACAGCTTCACATTTACTCCATACATATGTACATATGTATTACACATTATGTGACAATTTTTTGTAATTAAAATGCATCTGGTAATATACTTTGTCTATGAATAACACTCATCCTCTCAACTAAGAAGTAAGATTACTATAGTTACCTTTGTTTGGTTTAGAGTCCATTGGATCTTCTCTTTGTTAACCATTAACTTCGGGAGACTAAGTATCTGTAACAAACACCAGATGATTTTATTTGATGGGAAACCTTCAGGCATCTGAGGGGTAAATGCCTCGCCTTACATCACATAGCAGTTTGCATACTTATTGGATAATTATTATTGAACTATAATAGCATGACATTTTATTACATAAAATTTGACAGCAAAAGACTGTGCGAGTGTACTTTGCGATTTCTACAAAGTCAGCTTAGATTTTATTCAGTTTAAACCAAGTTTGTGAAAAGGTTCAGAGGAAAGGAAGGAAGAAGACATTTGATCTAAGAACAAATAGTCGCAGATCAGGGTCACATAGCGAAGTTAATGTTAGGCCGTGCATCTGTAACAGATCTGGTGTGATTTGGAATGAGGAATGGCGAAGGATGAAGAAATGTGATTTTCCGAACAATAGGTCAAAAGTTAAAGTCACTGGGCAAAGTCAGCACAGATGAAACGAAATGAAAAAGTTGAGGGTCCAGCAACAATGCAGAATTTTCTATGCAACTGCAGTCGATCAAGAGTCAGAGTCACACGACAAAGTCAGTATATGCCTCTTAGATCATTTTTAGTGTGTGCGTGTTACACTGAATGCTCCTTCATGTCGAATCGTATCTTATTTTATAGTTTATAAAGGCTCCACCATTCTTGCATCAGCTTTGGTTGCCTGATGAAGGCTTTCCATGTTACTCGATCTCTGGTAGCCTCTTATCATATCATTTATAAAGACTCCATCATGCTTGCATGAATCGGCTTTGGTCACCTTATGACGGCTTTCCATCTCTGACAGCCTCCCTATCCAGTCCATCATCTGTGAGGTCACACTCTGTAACCTCGTCCCAGGTCTTCTTCAGTCTGCCTTTCGCAACCCTACCCGTGACGTTCGCACATTTCACTTTCCGCACGCAATTGTCATCCTCCATCCTCTCCACATGCCCAAACCATCTCAATCTGCCCCTCCTCATCACAGCACCAATACACTCCAGTATCATCCTTCCTCTCAACTCTTCAGTCATAAACTTAGTTCCCCCAGGCCTCACATTCAAGGACGCACTACACAACCATCTGATCATTGTCTTTTCTGTACATTTGAACCTACGAATATCCTCTTTCTTTACTAAATAGGTCTCATCACCATACAGCATTACACTCCTAACAAATGCCGCATTCAAAGATCCCTTGGCATGGAGGGTGAGCCTTCTCAACGTCAAGAGAGGGAACAGCTCCCTGAACTTCCTCCAACCACTTCGTACCCAGGCCGAAGGTGGTGGTGGTGAGATTGGTCACACTTAGTGTGCACGGGCTCAGGGTGGAGAGCCCGTCAGAGTAAATCATTAGAAAAACAAGGGGGCGACCTCTGCATGGTGACAGAGGACGCTGGCGTAGGGGGGGGGGGGGGGCGGGGGGGGGGGGGGGAGCAGAGTGGTCGCGGCGCCAATGGTCGGGCGCCGACGAACTGCAGTGGTGCCGCCCCGATGATACCCCCGCTCGCCCAGCTCCCCAGCAGCAGGTGGAGGCCCAGGGGGGAAGGCCCAGTCACAGTGGTGGGAGGGTTAGCCCCGGTCCTGGTGGAAGAGGAAGGGTAAAATGGAGACCCTTAACCTCCTGGTGGCGGACAGGGCTGCTCCAGTAAGGGACAGGCCCATCCTCCCCGGCGGAAACACTGCTGCAGAGAGCTTGTCCCACCGAGAGCAGCGGTGGTGTTGTCTCGGTGGGAGATGGACTGCGAGTCTCTCTGAAGTACTAGCTCAATCCCCACCCCCAGCACATGTCCCACAAAAAGAAAAAAAAAATTCAGAAACTCATCGGCAAGATCAACCCTTTCATGCCTGATAATCTCTCCATGCTTTCCCTGACACACCACAAACGCAAAATCAACATTATCATGCAGTCTACCTTTAATACCAGTACATCTTTTATGCACCCACTGACCACAACAACTGTGCAAATGCCTAAAGAAGTGATGATCCGATTCCCAGTACCTTTTGCTCAGAAAGTGGTATCTGGCAACAGCCAAGGCCAAGTTATATTTCCTATATTGCACACCAGAAAGAGCAGTATTTAGGTAGACAACACAGAAAAGCAATATATAAGTTTTTTACCGTGTATATCTCACATTACGGAAGAAGAAACCACAATACAGTATACTAGAATTGAGGCTTAACCGTACGAAAGAATGTGAAACGCACAACATATCGCTCAATAGTTTCAGGGTTAAAATGTGGAGAAACTCGTAATACTTAAATTACTTCCTAAATCAACAATACTGAAGGAAAAATGTTCCATAAAACAAAAATCGCAGACACTGGTAATGTTTAAATCACGAGTGCCACCAAATTAAAAATAAAAAATATATATATTATTATCCACATTTAATTCTCTATGCGGGTATTTACGCAGGAAAACCCGTGAGCGCTGTAAGCAAACTGGATCATCAACAAGAAAGTTACAGCCTGTCAATGCAAGCAGACTATCGCTCTTTATTTAGCAAATATTCCAGTAAGACTGATATACCGGCAGCTCAACATGAAGAAGACAGTTAACGGATTGATAAGCTATATAGAGAGGTAGAACAGAAAATATTGCCAAATGGAGCCCCTCGTAGCACAACATAAGACCACGACAGACAAATTAATGCATGCACCCAAGAACAACCTCTAACAACCTGTGTTGCTATCAAGAAGCAAATTAATCTGTCAGCATTCATTGTTTGTGAAATCAGTGCAACTATAAGGGGAAAATTGGTCACTTTTATTCACACGATGAAATTCCAGCATCTAATAAAACATATAGGGCAGTTCTAAGAAAGAACGGAAGAGGGAGAGGGTGATATTCAAAGGCAATTGTGCGACAATGAAGAGAACTAAAGACAAAAGGATTATACTAAGGAAAAGGGGGGGGGGATCGTGACAAAGGCCGAGACATATCCACTCCCATCCATGGCGTGGTAATGACTGAGCCGGAAGGCTTGGCGCACAATGATGCCGTAGAAAAAATAAAGTTATTAAAGAATCACCCGAGCTAGACCTTACAATGAGATCATATAGCCCCGCTAGGTAACAGGAGGGCGCTACCCCTCCCGGCACGGCAGTCCCGAGCACGGCTCGAACTCGTGACCCCCCCCGGCCCCGGGCTCGATACTCTACCACTGAGCCACCGTGCCCCCGAAGGAAAAATAGAAATCCGCTAGATTAGTCTCAAAAGCGGTTAAAATCCATCAGACAGGGAAATTGACGAAGAAAAAAAACAAGACCTTAAAAAAATGCCAGAGAATTACTTCCTTTAAATTTTTATCAGCTAGATATCCTTTCAAACCTTTAATTTTAGTGGGAAAATCGATTCATTGGTAATAACACTGATGTCATGAGTCGCGAAAACGTGCCAGTTGTCACTTTTTAATTAATTACTAATAATCTAAAAAAAAAACAAAAAAAAAACTTTACTAATATTTTCACATGATTAGTTTCTTTTTTTTATATACCATAAATAATGTTTTCAGGGCAGGCAAATATTGTTTCACACTCCTACTCTCAATTAAGTGAACGTTGCCAGACCCAGGAAGTTTTGTCAGAAACTTAAAGAAAGTGAGCCATCACTTCTTTGGGCGATCGTACAAAACGGAGTTACTTCCCACACCCTTGTTGCAAACTGCACGTGGCCACTCTCCCTCTGCTTTGACAGTACCACCACCACCACTTGGTGTCATCAGTTTGTTATCTACTGCGTTTAGGAAGCGGAAAAATAATTTTTTTGACTGCCTCAGTGTGTGTGTGTGTGTGTGTGTGTGTTCCCATTTTATCTCATGAATGGCTCGAGCTATCAACATGAAACTTTCAGGTATCAAGATATGGTCAAAATCTTGGCCGTTTGAAAATGGGCACTCGGGGTCAAGGTCAAGGTCAACAAAATGGCTGGCAAAAGTCAACCAGTTATTACCGTCTGCCTTTAGCACCATTATATCTCATGAACGGCTTGAACTATCAAAATGAAACCTTCAGGATATCAAGATATGGCCAAAATCTTGGACGAGTTCGAAAATGGGCACTCAGGGTCAAGGTCAAGGTTACCAAAATGGCTGCCAAAACTCAGTTAGTTTTTATTGCCCGCATTTGGCACCATTATAACTCATGGACGGCTTGAGGTATCAACATGAAACCTTCAGGGTATCAAGATATGGCCTAAATCTTGGACTTGGCTAAAAGCATATTCTGGAGGGCGATTAGCATTTGGTTTCCGAGTGGTTTTCTTTCATTTTATCTGCATTTAATCTCAAACCCTTGTGCCCCATACCATCTGTCCACTTCCTAAATCCTTCCTCTGCTTCCCATTCATTCCCTGCAATCAACACCAAGTCCTCAGCATACATCTCCTATAGGAGCCCACTTCTGAAGGCATGTGAGAGAGCTCCAAACATCATAACACACGATAAGAGGCCAAGACTGATCCCTAATGTATGCCAACATTCATGGAAAGCTCATCACTCAGATTATCCTTCACTCTCACCTGGGTGTGAGCACCCACGTACATAGCCATAACCACCATAATCAGTCACTCCTCGAGCCAAAGCTTTCTCATTGCTCACTTCACCATCTCTCCTAGAACTCTGTCAAACGACTTCTTCAGACTAACAAAAACAATGTACAGCTTCCTTTTCTTTCCTATATATTTTTTCTGAAGACGTCATAAACCCAAACTGCAACTCATCAATATCCACACTTTCTCTGATTATACCTTCTATTACTCTCTCCATGACTTTCATTATCTGGTCCAAAAAGTTGTATGCCTTTATAATAACCTCTTTTCAGGGCACTGCCGTTCCCCTTGCACACATTTACAATACACTTATGTATAATCGTATTTATAAAATCAGTAACTAAAGCCACTCATACATCTCCTGAGGCCTATAGCATTTCATCAGTCAAACCACACACACCTACTTCTTTCCCCAACTGCATCCCGCTTATTGCCCTGCTCACAGTAGCCTCATCAGTCAGACGCCAAGGGCAAAACACTGGATCCACTGACTCCAAGCTTGTACTGTTCCAGTCAAACTCCTTAATCAAAAACCGGTTATAATGCCTTCTCCAGATACCTTTAATATCCTCACTCTTCACCACCACCCTTCTTTCACCATTCGTCACTCACTGCTGACCTATGATATATCCCTGTTTTCTCCCTTTATCAAATTTTCTGTCTTAAATACCTTACTCTTCATTTCATCGCTAGTTAAATTATACTTCTTGTACT
Source organism: Birgus latro (assembly GCA_018397915.1). Taxonomy (NCBI): domain Eukaryota; kingdom Metazoa; phylum Arthropoda; class Malacostraca; order Decapoda; family Coenobitidae; genus Birgus; species Birgus latro. Next base: position 9,311 of record JAGKTI010030130.1, read on the forward strand.
TATTTACTTCTATTATTGTCATACGCTACATCAGTAACATACAAGAGAAATATCAAACATTTTGTTGAGAATAGCTCCCTAAGAAACAAGTTTTACAGATCTCTGAAATCAATAACAATAATCTCAAGATATTATAATTCTCGATTCCTTCATTAACCCCTTCACATCATTTGTTTTTGCCTTGGCTATATAAAACTGTAAGTCCCAGGAAAAATTACAAAGTACGTCACTGTATGGAATGGATATGACAGGCTTCTAAAAATGGAGGGTAGTGGGATCAGATGTAGCCTTCATATACTTCAGCACTGGCAGAGATCTTCCTTCAGCAGAATAAAATCGTCTGTTGGCAACAAGAAATGCCTGTAATAGGATGCTTTCTTACAGCACCTGCAGTAATGCAAATTGACATTTTTATTCGGCGGGGAAAAGCATTAAAAAGATGTTTAGTGCCAGTAACCCAACACTTCCACAACTTTAATAGCACTTCAGTATTACAGAGACTTATTAACACTGACGACTTTATTTACCACAACAAGAACCGTATGATAAAGATACAAACTACTGATTCTAATGTTTTAGGCAGGCCCACTGCAACAACCGACTGTACCTGAAGCTGATCATTGCACAGAACTTCAGCAAAGCAGACGGATCCAGCTCACTGTACATAGGAAGAGAAAGGATTTTACCCGCTCCTTACGCTTGGCCAGTTCCACACGATGCGCCTTACAAACACCTTTTTGACACGTATATATTGTCCATACGGGAGGTACGTTTCCTCATAATTGTCATGGCCTTCATCTCAGGATCACCCATAATCCATATGACATAAGTGACTTCATAGTACCTCATTCTACAGCGGTACATTTTGCCTATTACATCCTAACATTCTTGTGTGTGTGTTATTCACATCGTTTTTATGTCTGCTAAATTTGTATCAGTAACATAAAGGATTATATTGAGGGGTAATGTGCAGAATAAGTTACTTAAGAACAGGGTCTAAACTTTTTCAAAATCCAGTTTAGAGTATGGCATGCTTCAAACATAGTCTTTGTTTGACCTGTTTTTGCCTTTCTATTACCATGATTCTAGTTTACTTGAATACAAAACGTCTTCCATAGGCTGGGCTGCACGTGCAGTGGGAAAAGGAGACATTGGCAGAGGTAGCGCGGGCCAGCAGGGTAACACAGCACCAACTACGGATAAAAGAGAAAAATCAAGAGAACGATGGATCAGACAAGGTTGGCAGTAGTGGCCGTAGGGTTAGTCTGGCGATCACACATCTCCAGGGCCCTCTGTCTCTCCTGCTGCTGGGCCTCGTCCTGGCAGGGTTGGTCTTTATGCTGGAGAAGTTCATATTTTCATCAAATTCTTCCTGACATACCAGATGAAAATGGAGATGAACTAACGGCCTCCAACTTCAACCTAGTACAACCGTCATACAGGGACGGCACGCCAAACTGTAATACATTGAACTTTTTTTTTTCCCAGTACAGAGCAGTTTTCTTTAATAAAGTAATACTCCTTTAACTTTTTATGGCAAGATAGTGGTCACATTCCTTGACACTGCAAAACCGTAATGATAAATAGACTGATTCAAGAAACTGTAATTATTTGTAAGCCTCAAGGTGAATGCAAATACTGTATCAACTAGCGTTGCTGAGACGGAGTGTAACTAATGTTGAAGGGTACAGTGTAAGTACAGTTAAAGTTAAGAGTTCTTTTACTCTTCTGAAACTGTGTCAAAACCCAATGAGGTACTGCTGAACTAACCAGCAAAATAAAGATTATTTGGTGGTAGGTCGTAATCTTCCCTTGTCATTCTGGACCCTCGACAGCATAAAAGAACTATTGACCATAACTAGCTTATACATTTACGTAATTGAAAAAAAAAATCAGTTTACAAATATTTCATGAGGCCTGGCGAAGGATGTGCTATGAGCATCATTTAAGTACGAATTACATGACTGACATGAGTGAAACAGGATTATTGTTTAAATGTTTTGAGTATTACAGTGGCCAATAATTTTTTTAACATATTAATTAATTTCCTTTGTAAGCACTGACTTAACATCAAACAACATATATAGATTCGCCAAGGGAACAAATTATGCAAGTCTGCTGATAAACAAGTAAACAAGTGTGTACTTGGCTGGTGAGGTGTTATAAATTTACCTAATTAAGCCTACCTAGGGGTAGGGTACATGTGACTAAGTTTATGGGGTGTTAGGAAACAGTAGAATGGCGTCATAGTTTAACTGCATTTTAAGTAGAGAGAGAGAGAGATTATTTGTAAATATTCCAGCAAAAACAAAAAACAAAAAAATAAAAACAAAGAGGTAGTCAATGTAACTTGGATATTATAGAAAAGTACAATATCCAGTAAACAAATACCCAGTTTGGCTTTGATGTATCGGGATTTAAGTGACTATGCCTTTGCTAAAATCGTCGATAGTTTCGTCTTCAAATGTCGTCCACTACCATACGAGTATCTCCCAGACCATGACGTCACGCTTCAGAGCGTAGACATTGTCTCGGAACCTCCCCACTTATACTGTATATACCAGGCGGATAGACAGCAGTTCACTAGGCAAGGCAGACTCGTGGAGAGAACGTTGGCTACACAGACAGAGTACAGTACCAGGTAAAATTCTGCATTGTGTTTGCTCAGGAATGAATCATTACGTTCTTGAGTTGTACATTCTGGTCTTTCTCTCTCTCTCTCTCTCTCTCTCTCTCTCTCGCTCTCTCTGTCTGTCTGTCTGTTTCTCTCTTTCTCTCTGAAAGGAAATTGCAGCCAGGGCTTCATGCCGAACGAAGGACTGTTGTCAAGAAACTCAAGCTTTTGTGGAATTACTGTCAAGGGAAACTGTTATTCCTGTTGTCAAGTAAGACTTTGATCTACCTCCTTTACCCAGAACAAGGGAGGTTTGGTGTGAAGCTCTGGCTACGACTTCCCTCAGGCCACTGGTTGGGGTAGAGAGTGAACAAGAGGCAAGTCAATGAGTGTATTAACATCTTCACTACCAAAGGCCTTTCCTAAGTAGAATAAATTGCGACAGTTCGCCAAGCTGACATAGCCAAGAAGATAACACTGGCTGCTGTGGAAGAGTACCTCTTACAGTCTGATGAAAGATTTTCCATTTCATTCTGGCTTCCTTTAA
>JAGKTI010030131.1:0-12270 GCA_018397915.1 Birgus latro
TTATTTTACTATCACTATCTCAAGACGATTGTTCCAGTAATACAGGAATGCTAAGAAACATTGTTATTTTAATGCATCAAAAACTCTCGACAAAATCATCCAGAATATTCTCCCTTAATTTCCAGCAACACACAGATCAGTCCTTCATTACCTCTTAATACCCTAGGCGTTTTTTTTTCTCGGTATCTATCACGGAGAGACTACATTACTTCCCTTGTATAATCCGCTTCTCAGAGACTGGATGTGCTGAAGCGATTTGTTTCCCACCCTGTACAGTCGTTGACTTTGCACAGGGACCTTATTCGCCACTGTGTGCAATACAGTTCATGTGTGGATGGGTCTCACCACATACAGCTCCTCAGAACAAGATGGCATAAAAGCATATTCATTTCATCAACTCCCCAGTGACTCTCAATTTTTTTTCTTGGCCGTAGCTCTGTATCCCTCTCCCTCCAGTATCGCTATTCCAGTGGTCACTACTCTTCTAAACTGTCTGCTTGTATCCCTCTACCATCATGGTGGGTGCGCAGTACCTGTCTAGCAACGCACTCTCACCCTGATTCTCTTCAGCTCTCTAATGCAAGAGTCAAGTAATACTTTTAATCACTCTAATAATACACAGTTGGTTAGCTTCGGTACCATCGTCCTTATTGTGAATTCCCTTCTACCTATGAATTTCAGTACTTTAAAAGAATTGTGTTGAAGTCCATGTATCCTGAAATGTCTGGATCTTTATTTTGACACTTCAGGTTTCCTAGAATGGACTACTTTTTGCTGGTTTCCTTTTTTTTTTTTTTTCTATCAAGAAAATTAGCAGAAAATAAACCTACCTATAGTCGGTTTCAGTGAGTCTGCCGCACTGATTTTTCCAGGTGAGGACAGGTGAAATTGGTAACACTGAGCGATGCTCTCGGGCGTGATTGGTCAATTTCCGTTGTGTTTGAACGTGCACCAAATTGTCTTTGTATTCCAACAAAAGCCCTCATTTATTTATAAGATGCCGGATTATACAGATACAAATTAAAGCAATGAAATCTTTAGTGATATATTAAATTATCAGAGATAAACCTGAACGACATTGATAAAACTAAGTAAAGTAGCAACTGGACGCATACGAACGACAGTCAGCGACTGTGGCGGGAATTCAGACGATCATAGCAAGGTGGTCCTGAGCTCCTGTAAAGGCTCGAATATTTTTCCCACCACTACTACAATGTCACCGTCTACAGTCTACACCATGCCCTTCATTACCTCTTCTAATAATATACAACCTTTCCCTGGACAGGCTTAGTTTATCTTCTGATAATTATGATTTGTGTAAACACACACACACACACACACACACACACACACACACACACACACACACTTCGAGCAAAGCATAACATCCCTTCTCGTTTCGCGGGCGCAGGTGCAATACAAGAAGTGAATCTAAAGATAGAAAAATCGTTAACATAAGTTCCTAGTTTCACACTTGTCATGAGTGAACTACATGAGCTACAGTATGCTTCGATGCAATGGAAAATAATTTATCTTCTTCTTAGATACTGACGTACTGAAACAGAATGCCCTGAATTCCAGCTATGTAGATACTGGTACACTGTGGAGAAATATCTCAAAACTCTCTCCAGTATCAGTTCATACAGTGAATACTGATCAGCACGAGTTATAGGGAGGTATCCAGCACTCGATGCTTCGAATCCCTTACTTGCCAATGCCTGACATGAAATCCTCTACGTCTCGACCAGCACACTGCCCCGTGGTGCCATCTCCAGGTCTCACGACACAACGACTGGGGGACGGGGAACTAGCAGGTGTGGTGCAAGTCTTGCTCCATTCCCAGGTTGACGGGGTATTGATCCCACTGGTCAAGGAACAGGAGCCAGCTACAGCCAGATAAACCCCACTCACTCGCGACTCAACACATTTACACCAGCTTTCAGTGCGGCTGTTGTTACTGCAGTTAATCCAGGAGCTACCTAGCTAACTGCAGGTGTGACTGTAATATGAAACACAGACTTTGCCATCTGCTGAGACACAAGCAACTATTATGCCACCATTTCAACCCTTCAGAACTTGGCGAGGAATGTAGACAGTGGACTTGTCAGTACGAATATGGGCGATCCGAAAAGCGGCCATATATGCTGGTCAGCCTTATAGCCAATTCCATACCACGAAGCGGAAGGTCTTTGCTCGCTTAAGCCGTGAGAACCGTTTTCAGGTCGTCCGTCCGTGTATTCGTGCTCCAGTGGCCGCAATAATGGACCTATCCTTTCCACCGCACGGTGTGACCTCGTCTGCATGGCCAACGGGCTCAAAGCAACCGTAAGGTCTCAATGACTAAAAGATCTTCATTTACCAAATCATCGGCATGACATTGGTATCAGTGGAAAGAGCGTTCAGTATGCAGGAATTTGACCCCCACTAAAATTTTTATACTGCATAGTAAAAAGTGGAAAATTGAAAAAAAAAAAAAGAGGAAAAATCACGCCAATGTCGCTGCCCATTAGGTGGTGGAGGCAGCAGGGTAGTTAGGTAGGGAGGGAGGAAGGTAGGTAGGTAGACAGGTGAGTAAGCAGGGAAGTGGGTAGGGAAGTATGTTGATAAGTAGGCAGTAGGAAGGTAGGTAGGATGGTAGGTAGGTAGGCAGGAAGGAAGGTTACCAGGAAGGTAGGCAGGAAAGTCAGTAGGGAGGTAGGATGGCAGGTAGGAAGATAGTGAGTAGGCTGGTAGGTAAGCATGTAGGAGGAAGGAATAAAAAAATAGGCTGGAAGAAAGGCAAAGAAGCGGCAAGGGAAGTAGCCATGGATGTAAGTAGGCAGAGAGTTAGGCAGAGTGTAGGATAGGCAGGAAGGTAAGTTGATAAAAAAGTAGGTAGTTAGGATGGGACTGAGCTAGGTGGGTGGGCAGGTAAGCAGAAAGATGGGTATGGAGATAAGTAGGGAAGCAGGCAGAGAGATAGGTAGGTGAGGAGGTTGGTAGGTAGGTACGTAGGAAGGGGAGATGATAGGTAGTGCGGTAGGAATGGAGGTAGGTAGGGAGGTCGACAGGGGAGTAGGTAGCAATGGAGGTAGGAAAGGAGGAAAGTAAGAAGTGAGAAAGTTAGGTAGGTAGGTAGGAAGACAGGTAGACAGGTAGGAAGGTAGTCAGTTAGATAGGCAAGCAGGGTGGCAGTTAGGGAGGTAGGCAGGGAGGTGTAGTAGGCGGGTTAGTAGGTAAGGAGGTAGATAAATATGAAGTATTGATTTGATTAATTTATTACGCCCGAAGGCGACAAACCTATTACAGTGCCATGTGGGCATATGTGAGGTGAGTACAAGGGAGCTCGTGCCACGCAGGACACGCTGTCTAGCTAAAACAAATTAACACCCACCAAAGTGTGGATGACGCATGAGAATAACATCTAGATTATCATCATCCAATAAATGTTTACAAGTGTCCACTAATGTGAGTCCGTGTAGTATTAAATCAGAGACAAGTGGACATTGCAGGCAATAGTGGTCAAGGGTGTTGGCATTGGGTGCGTCACACAGCTTACAGGAGGAAAAACGAGGTGCGTTGTCCACCCCAGCCACTTGCCACACAGGTCGGTATCCCAGTCTGAGGCGGGCACACACCACGTTATGTCGACGAACCATAAGACCACTACGACGATATCTATGGGGCCGATGTAGAAAGTGGTCATAATGTTGGATAGACACACTGTGAGTCCTCTCAGCATTTCTACGGTGGAGAATAGGGGAGCGGGCTGCTCTGCGTATTATCTGCTTGTAGCAAATGGGGAAGACATTAGTGGCATCCACAGCAGGCAGATCCAGTCCGCAGGCAGTCCTTGCAATAAGGGCCGCGGTGTTGTTAGCTGCAAGACAAATATGAGAAGGAATCCACAGAAAGTGCACCACCAGCGAACGATCGCGGTCAGTGGCCAATTGACGGAGTATCTGCATAACTATGTGTTGATCTGCAGGCCTGGGAGAGGAGAGGGCAAGGAGGGCCAGCTGTGAGTCACAGATGATCAAGCCGCTGTTGTTCGTCCGTACTAATAGAGTAACTGCATCGCGGAGTCCATGTAGTTCGCAATATGTAGAGTTCGATGAGGTTGGGAGTCGACGGCCCAACCAGCCCCCTTGAGGTGGATCCAGACTTGGGGAAAACACTGCACAACCAGCACTTCCATCCTCCTGCAGGGAGCCATCAGTGTAGATATGGTGGGCCGAAGGGAGGGAAGATGACAGCCTGGCGATAGTCTCCAAAGCTAGCTGTTTCTGAAGCTGAGACAGGTCAGTCTTGGAGGCCGGAGTGTATGAGACAGCAGGAACAAGGGTCTGCCAAGGTGGAATGCCACAGTCCACCTCCTCAGTAAGCACTGGTATGTTGATGTTTAGCTGTCGGACATATGAATAAACAGTATTAACTAGAGTGCTGCCACCACTGCAAAGCAAAGGTCTTGGTGCAGTGGGATCAAGGGAGGTCCGAATGATGTGAGAGTAGTGGGGAGAAAGGTGAGGATAATGCAGGTACTTAACGCTGAAGTATGTCACCATGGAGTATATTCTCTCAACAAGTGGTGGTAGGTTGAGTTCAAGTTGCATGTTGACAATTCTGGTTGAGCCAGGGCAGCCCAGGATAAGTCTCATTACTGCGTTTTGAACTTCTCAAGAGGTTGTAAGGCTGTTCTGGGAAGTTGACAAAGAGCAGGGGAGAGATAATCAACAACTGATCGAATGAACGCTATGTATATGGATCGTGCTACAGGAATAGACACCCCGGCAGCATAATTAGTAAGCCACTTGAGAGGTTTTAGGCGATGCTGTAGCCGGGTTAGCAGACCCTGAACAATCGGATGCACACGTTGTCTTGCAGGAATGGAGGGAGAAATCAGTACCGGTGCCCCAAGATAAAGGTACTGCGTGCATAGGGGAATAACACAATCCCCGACAGAGAATACAGGTAGTGTTCTTGCTGGACGGGAAGTGAAGATTCTACTCTTTTCTGGTGAGATAATGAGTCCACATTTGGAAGCCGCCTCGTGAAACCAGTGAAGGAAACGTTGCAGATCTGCTGAGGAATTTGAATGAATGCAGATGTCATCAGCATAGCAAGTAATTGTGATTCCAGGGAAGTCAGGAAGGAGGGTGAGTAAACGATGAATAAGGATATTAATAAAAAAAAGGACTAAGGACACCACCTTGCGGAGTACCAAGCTCAAAATCCTTAGCAGAGCTGCAAGCGCCCCTAAAAAGAACACGAGAGGATCTATTGGTTAGGTAACCACGTATCCATCGCAGCAGGTTTCCCTTGACTCCAAAATCCACCAGCTGGTCGAGGATGATGTCTCTGTTGGCGACATCATAGGCACTCTGTAAATCAATGAAAGCCACTACACTGGTGGGGGACAGGAGGGTGTATAGCTTCATGAGGCAGTGATGTGTCCCTCGCTGTGGAAAAAAAACCGTACAATCGGGGCGAGAGCTTGCCCTGCAGCCTAAACAAGAGTCTTGTGAGGAGGATGCGTTCTAGTACTTTACTGAAGCAGGAGGTGAGAGAAATAGGTCGGAATTTATCAGTACCAGGTTTAGGAATAGGCACGATTGTACTGTGGGTCCAGGCTTGTGGCACATATCCCAGACGGACGCAAAGGTTGAAAAGCTGGAGAAGGGGATTTCCAGGAACTTTCAGGAGGACACGGAGGACAGAAAAGGTGATCCCATCATCACCTGGAGCCGTTACCCTACCCTTGGCGAGGGCCCGTCGCAATTCATCATCAGGTATAGCCACACCAACCTTATCGTCTGTCCTCAGTAAAGCGGCAGTGAGACGGAGTGCACGAACGTTTTTCTTGGTGGAGAGTGCGTCCTGTATGTGTGCAGGAAGGGTGCAAGTCCACGACTGTGCAGACCAGGCGTCTACAAGATCCTGTGCGTACTGTGCTGGACTGTGGTGGAGGACACTAGGGGGCTTCTTAACAACCTTGTTGATAAGGCGCCACATGGAACCTACAGTCGTTTGATGGTTGATGCCATCTGTAAGTTTCTGCCAAGATTCAGTATAAACGCAGTGCTGGAGAGCAACTAGATCATCCCTCGACAATCGATACCGATGGAGACTCTCGGGGGAAGGTCGTCTTTGAAAGGCAAGTCCGTCTTCCACTGCCTTCCTCTCTGCCTGAGTGATACGATTATCCAGTGTCCAGGTGTAGGCATCATGATGGCGTGTAATGTGTGGCCTTCTGACATAATGGGTGTAGAAGTCATGTTTGGAGCTGACAAGTGATGAATACAACTTTTCAGGATATTGAAGGTTGAACGTGGGAAGAAGGTTGGTTATATAGGAGACATATGTAGGGCAGTACTTGGGTGGGATTGCAATGCGAGTACGTCTTTGTACAGGAGACGGTGTAGCAGGGAGGGAATAATGAAGGCTGAGAGCAATATGATCAGAGAAGAGAGCAGGGATTGATGAACACCTGACTTGGGACGTCACGAGGCCGGATGTAAGGATGTGATCTAGTGCGCCTCCTCGAGAGTGTGTGGCCCCACCGATGTCCCAGCGGGTGAGCTGATTATGACGAATATACTCAAGAAGTTTAGTCCCATTGCGGTTAACAGTGGCAGAAAGGTCCCCCAAAGCAGGGTGTCGGGCATTATAATCCCCCATGTATATCATGCCACGGATGGTGGGAGCTGGAAGAGCAGCTGTATGCAACTTGCCTGGCGCAGAATACACATTGCATACCCGAACTGTGCCGCTTCCAATGGTAACCTCAAGAAGCTGGAAGGTTGTCTCGTCATTTACAGAGCTTTGGAGGAAACGGCGCTGGATGGAGGAGTGAACATACGTGACAAGTCCATTCCTGACTCGATGGACATAAGAAATATAACCACTGAGAGTGGGTGCCTCTATCTCAAGATGCGCACGACCAACAAAGGATTCCTGAATGAAAATTATATCTGGGTGGCGACTGTATACATATCCTTTGAGCGCAGTAAGTTTAGACCGGTTCGTAACACCACAGGCATTCCAAGAGATGATATGCAGTTGTGCCATGTTACCGAACTTTGCCATTACGTTTGCGGAGGCCAAATGAGGGAGTGGTGGTGGCACGAGAAGTGCTATGCGGTGTGCCACGACGGGAAGACTCCCTTGGGGGAGCAGTCAGTCGTCCAATGGAAGTGACAATGGAGTCCAGCTTTTCCGTAAGGGTGGTGACAGTCGTAATGATGACTTGCTGTGATTCAACCAGTGAATTTAATGTTGTCTCAAGTGTGGCTTGCTTGCTAACCAAGTCATCAATGCGGGCTTCTATTCCATTGAAACGTGTCATGAATGAGGTAATCCGAGTCCTGAGAGTGGCAACAGCATCACGAAGTTCGGTGACTGCAGCTGAATCCAAACCGATAGTGGAGGCAGGAGGAACAGCAGAGCGGAGTGGTGGTGGTGGTGATGCTAGTGGAGCCCCATACTTGGCAACGGGGGCAGAGGTAGCCTGACGTCTAGTGCAGCCACACGTTAACTCCTTCCTGATGACATCGGGGACATTTCCAGTGCAAGGTATCTGGAGGTGGTGGGTTGGGTTGCATCGAGGTTGTATCAGAAGCAGGTGGAGGGGGTCGGTGAGGACACGTCCGAGAGTCGTGTAGGCCAGAGCACCATGCACACTTTTCTGGTGCAGAACAGTACCGGGAGATGTGACCAATGCCCCAGCATCGAAAGCACCACGGTTGCTCGTCCTTCATCTTGCGAAACTCACAAGGTGGGAGGCAGGGAAGGAAGCTGAAGGTGACAGTTGGTGGTGGTGGGTGCGGAAGGCTCCAGGTGACTACCAGCCGGTTGATAGGAGTGCCATTCTGGTAGAAACGTCGGGCTGAGTAGATACCTGGCAGCTCCTTGGCCAAGTTGGGATCAGTACAGACAGGATAACGTGTAAGGAGGTAAATAGGAAACTTGCGGGGCCTCTCAGGTGAGTCTTGAATTTCCAAAGAAAGGGCTAAGAACTCTCCTTTAGTTACGCTATCTATGATGTCCTTGCGACGTCTGGAGATGTAAACAAAACGGGAAGTGATTGCAGACATCTTAACCTCCGCTTGGGTGCGGTCAAGGTGAAAAGGTCGGTTTACCTCAGACAACCATCGAAGTTTGACGTCCACAGTTGGGTTGTCTTTGAATAAAAGCTTGATGTAGTCAGCCCTGGGAGCGAATGCTGGAGGAGTAGAGGCAGGAAGCATTGGTGAAACTTGGGTGGAATGAACAAGCTGCAGGGGACGAGGAGTGTGTGATCCAAGGCCAGTTTCTCCCTGCAGAGGACGAGAAGTCTCTTGCCGCTTGGAGGATTTGGCAGCAGGGGATGAAGGCTCACTGTTGCTATCCGAGGTGTTATGTACAGGACGCTTGGCAGAGGTAGATGCCTGGCTGACTGGGTGAGATGCGGCAGGTACAGATAGTGCTGGTTCAGTAGCTACTTCCCCAGCTAACGAGACATTGCTGCTGCTTTGTGGTAGCTGTGGCCAATCACTCTAATATGAAGTAGTGATGAAGTAGAAGTTAATCGTTTCTACCTGTATGTTAAAGCAATACTCTACAGCGCGAGGATCACATTGTCTTAAAGAGTAACTGCAGAACCTGAGTAGCTGCTTAACAAAGAATTCACTGTACACGTCAAATATTATACGAGACTTTGACCCTAGAGTGATAACACGGAGCTAATATAAGGATAATATATAGCTGCTGTTTTCATCAGTGAGAGGACAGGTGATGTGTTGTGTGTGCGTGAAACCTGGCTAATTCATAATGTACTGAATGAAAACATTGCTACACTAATTAGTGAGTCTTACAGATGTGACAGGGATAGAGGAGGCTCATGTATTTATGTCAGAGAATTTTTACTGTTAAACCTTATATTGTAACTGCTGACAGACAGCTAGAGACTGACGATGTGTTGGTTATCCTTTACCTTTTTTTACAGTTTACCTTTTGTTATCGTTGGTGGAACGTACGCCATCCAAATATTAATTACTACATATTTGGCAAATTCACAAACATTCATAACTTCCTTCTTTGACATAATAAGCTTTTATCCAATTTCTCCATTAATTAAGCAATGGTCTTTTATTTAAAAAGATTGAAATGGAAACATTATCACTAATGCTATAACAACAAATTAAGTGACAAATATATAAGAAATACTGTATACCCAATTCTCCCATGGTACTTGATATACTCATAGCAAGTAAGCCTGAACAAGTTATTCTGTCTGCCACAGTCCCTTGTCTTGTAGCTGTAGCTGATAATGTCATGGTACATTTACGTTAACCCGAACAACGATGAATTTGAAAACTTTTTGATACCTTCGTGTACGAAATTTCTTCCCTGGAACACCGTGCGATTCACTGGCAGCAGCAAGCTGTACTTTAAATCAGATAAATTATATGCAACTGATCGCATCAACACAAAGGTTCAGACCCTTCCTGACGTATACATAACTGTTTAAACTCTTCTAATGTTGTGGTAGTAAAAAGATGTGAAGAGACCTTTGTCTCGTGGACTGCTGAAGATTAGAAAGTACTGATGGCAAGAGAGATGCAGCACGTACAGTACATGTGACACTCACAACGACAGTAATAACACAAATTCACAAAAAAAGAAGAAAAAAAGAAAAGAAATAGGAAAGTAAGTAAAGGCACTGCTTTGTAGAACTAAATCCGATTACTATAACAAAATACTAGAGAAAAATAAGGATAATTATGAAAAACATTTTTGTTTTGATTTAGCCTGTATCCAACCCCAAACACGCCAATACCATCTACTCAGTTGTTCTATACCAACCCTGCCCCAGCACCATTCATCGGTTACCAATCATGTTTGGCTTGCCCAGTTCCTTGTATGCTTCCTACCTAATCCTTAGCTATTGTAAGAGAATCTCTATCTTACATCATTCAGACCGACTTACAACATCCACCATTACAGGGCATACTCTCCCTAACATGCCAACCCAAACGATACCAGTGACCTGCTAGGCAAGAGTGATGTAAAGGACCTGGGAGGACCTGAATTGGTTTGAAGTCACCACTGGACAATTTTGCAACATCGACTTAAGTTATAGATGAAAATAATAAACCATTTTATCTGCTGAATCCCTGTAGCTCACCTAGTTCTCATAATAAAAAAATTAAGGCAGACAAGCCCGAAAACATCTATATATTTACAATAAATTTAACTTCAAAACATTCAGTGATTCCTGGAAATGTCCACCTCTGCTGAAAGGTCTGGAAACTATATCTATCTGTCTGTCTATTGCTAAACGCCTTAATCCCGTAAGGGCTGGCCATAAACAAATCGCCTCCATGTCGCCCTGTCCACCGCCATTTCACTGGCCTGCTCCCAACTCAAACCCCCCTTTCTCATATGCCTCTCTACTCCATATCTCCCTCTCATCGGCCTCCCCCTCCCTCTCCCCTCCTCCACCTCACTTACATACACTCTCCTCGTCAGTCTCTCACTCTCAATCCTCTCCACATGGCCAAATCACCTCAGTGTGTTTCTCCTAATGCTTCCTATCACATCCACATCCACACCACAAAGCTCCTTCACATCCTCATTTGTCAGTCTGTCTCTCCATGTGACTCCATAGGCTCCTCTCAAATAACTCATTTCCACTGCTCTCACTCCTGACTTGAGTCCCTCCAACAAGGTCCAAGATTCACTTCTATATGTTAAAGTTGATATCACAATGCTGTCATGAAGTAACTTTTTCACTTCCGTTCTCACTTATGTTTCTTATCACTGTTTTCAAGGAACCAGCAACCTTTCTTCCTTGTTGTACCCTTTCGAGCACTTCACCCTCTAAACATCCATCCCTACTCATCACACTACCCAAGTACTTAAACGCACTCACATTTTTCATTTCCTCCTCGTCCAACGAAATGATCTCCATTAACCCTTTGACTGAAGGGATTTTTCTCTGCTAAACTAAATCGTATTAAATAATTATCATTCCCATATGTACCAATAACACGGAAAGGATTAAAAGAGTATTCCAGCCTCTCACTGTCAGCTTTCTCTGCCGAGAAATCTTGCTGTAATCCCTGAATAAATACAATGGTGTACCAACTGCAACAAAAGGTTTAACACATTAAGTCAAAGATGTAATATTCAATTTATTAGGCATAGCACCACACAATCGATCAGAATTATGGTCAACATGAGATTAGAAATGTTATCTTCCATTATTACAATCTTTTTTTCCTACATAAACATGTATATTATTTGAATATCCTATAGATATGAAATCCAAATGCAAGTGTAAGAATAGCAAATTCTATATGAATACATGCTGATTTGAGAGATTTGATTTGGTAGTTAAAAAGGATAATACCTCATGCCACTTTTAAAACAGGATATACACATCCAAAATTTCAATCCAGCCACTTGAATGAACCTAGCGCCTGTACAAGTATTAGCTTTGTGATTAACCTTTTTTGTCTTGAAGCCAGATGTTTTGAATGGTTCTGAATGGAGTTGAAAGAATGATGCAAACTGTTCTTGTTCGAACTGGTTAGTAGCCTCGCGTATGAACATGAACGTAACTGGTCTACTGGGATTAAATCTGACAGAAACCACCCGGCAAAATTCTCCACCTACTGTACCAAATTCATTTCACCAGTCCGGAAAGAGCGTCAACATAGTATTATCTGACCGAATTTCAGTCTTACTGACTGGATCTGGCAGTCAGTGAATGGGCCATATTTGTCATGAATTAAGTTGAACCTCAAGTGGCTTAAATGAACCAGTGCCCTTATTTATTATTTCAGACCTTGAACTGACGAAACGTGGATGAATGTAAATACTTCTGAACTGGTTTGACATGGGATCAGTTGAGTGGGTAAAAATCCCCGTAAAAATTATCATTAAAAAACTGACTACTAGGGAATATATAATTTTTTAGAAAACGAAAGTATTGCAGGAAAGTGAACTAATTCGAATGTTGTTGCTTTGAATAATAGGCAACAAGGCGGGATGCAAGTAGGTAAATGTGGGCTAACTGATTTACTAACTTACAGTTCAGATATTCAGTAATGTTGGATATACCTGGAGAAAATGAAAGCAATATGGTGATTTGTGCTGTGTCACTGTGAAATCTTCATTGTAATTGTATGTTCAGGACATATTCATCCTTTACTGGATGTGTCAAAAATTTCCTTTGGTTATAATATTTTCTACTGTGTGTGTGTGTGTGTGTGTGTGTGTGTGTGTGTGTGTGTGTGTGTGTGTGTG
>JAGKTI010030133.1:0-12470 GCA_018397915.1 Birgus latro
TTGATTTGAATTTCATGTAACGTAAATTCATTTCTTTGTAATTAATAAATTCACAGTTCTTTTCTTGAGCTTTGTTAAAGTTGTTAACTGTGTTTAATTAGTCCACTCTGTTATTTAATACAGTTTGCTACTCTGCGTTAGCACAACTTTTGAATTAAATCACGGCCGGTACTTAGGCCAGCTTTGGCATCACACTTTAAATCCGTTGTGCTAGCTAGGAGTTTGGCTCAGCCAAGAGCCTGTTATTATTATTATTATAATTTTTTTTTGATTGTTGGGGGGGGAGAAGAAACTTTCTCGTAGGCCAACGGTACAATATTGCAGCCCAATAGAGCGTCTAGTTCTCTGCTGCGTGCCGTTGAGGAAGTTTGTAATTCTCGACCCTAGAGAATTGACATAGCACACTCAGCTATACATTGTATACCAATTATACAATATTTCATTATTTCTTGGGAATACTTAAATTTCCCCTGACATCTGGCGACACGCTAGAGTAAAACTCTCATTTTCCCCTGACATTGATCACCCATCCAATTCCAACAGTGGGCCTAGATCTAAACTGCCATTGACCCATCAGGTTCTCCAATTCTTTTTCAGTACTGTACGAAACACCGCTGAAGGAAACCTTCCCAAAAAACTGTAGACAATGTGCTAAAATTTTGGGAAATGACACGTATAAAGATCATCACGAGATATCCTTGTGAAGAAGGGCTAGTGTCACTGTGGGAGGACTGGCACTCGTTCCAAAAAGGTAGAAAACAGGATCTTGACATTGGAGGGAAGCACGCGAAATTTTTTGAAAATCTCGATAAGCTCTAGGACTTTGGCACTCCTGACGCTGTTGAAACAATATAGAAAAATCATGTATTGTCAAACAAGGATACGCTACAGCTTTCTACCTTGACCAACAAGGAGCTAGGAGAGCAACGATGAGCGGGAATGACAAGATTTATACTCTGAGATTCAGATTCAACGAACAAGAACGTGTCCCCTCATGATCCTCAGATCTTTGGGACTTCGAAATGTCCATCTGAAACTGGAAGTGATTCCTGGCATAGAGAAGATACTCCAAGTGTGTCAGAAGAGCTGGAAACGGAGATGATGATCCCTCAGCAGAGACCATGTATGATATCTCCCAGCCTTCCTCACCGCATCCTCAATGCCCCAGCAATCTTGGAAGTGGCTGATTACGTCTCTCTAATAAGCAGGTCTGTATAACATTTACCATTTTCCAGTCATTACTTCCAATGTCTCTGAAAATAACATTCTCACTTTTTTGGTCCACCACCTTCGACATGTCCATGCAATAGTACAGCATCCGTTTCATTTCGTACACAGGTGACCAGCGCTGTGGCCGTGACAGTATTATGTGGCATTTGTGGTACATCAGGCCTCAGACCATTGCCTTTGTTTTGTGCAGCAACCAAGTATGGATCAACGTGAAGGAACGTATGTCCAAAAATTATACTGTCTTTCTGTGCCTGATGACTACGAATGTGCAAACGTTTCTGTCGACAAGCTGACCTGACTCCCCGACCTTGTCGATGAGTCCTCCTGGCTTCTGTTTACCAGTTTGAAGGTGTGTGGGCCTACATGGCTAACTCAGGCAGTCCATCAATGGGACCAGAGCGAGGGTTTCCGTCATCTAAAAGACGTCACCGTTCAAATTACAAATGATGTGGCAGATAGAGGAGAGAAGTTAATAGAGGATTTCGCATATACAGTAACAAAGGAAGTCACAGCTGCAAGATCTCCAAGTGGTGAAAAAAGGCAGAAAAGGCCTCCACGACTTCAAAAAGTCATCCCTCAATACGGTGATGTAGAGGTGGTCAGTAGTGACTGCTCAAATTTTGATATTATGTGAATGATAAAATGATTCACATATTCACTGTTGTTTTGTGGTCACTCTGAACATCAGTGTACTCTTTAAACCTTTTTCAGGTACTATCTACCTGCATGGTTTCAACACGCACATTTGTTTCATTGCTGCTTTTCTGTTACCTGACTTTTATGGAAAGGGATACACCCACCCAACACCAAGGAAAAATTCGTCCAAAAAATTAAGTTCCACGTTTAGACAAAAAAGCTACATAATACGTTCTTTTTATCTATACTTCATGCAAGCAGTTTTTGAAACCCTAAGTCGTATTAGGGTTTGATACACGTCAAACGATTTGTCTCATAAAGAAGCATCAGAAACTATACATACTGTATATGTTAACTCATTTTCATCTAGTAAAAAGTTCTTGGTTTGGTCATTTTTCACCAAAACTCAAATTTTCAGGCTCCTTGCAAGACCCCTAAATATCGACAGTTTGGTAAAAATGGTACCAATGTGCTTGCATGGGATGAAATAACCGGCAAACGTTTGAAACTGTTAAATTCTGAAAATTTTTCATAATTGGGTTCTCGATAACATGGTCGTAGGTACTTGTAGGGAAGAAGGAAAGTCGATTATGGGTTATTTAGCACAACCGGAATAAAGTCATGAGACGTATTATCAACGAGGTGAGTTACAGCACTGTTGGGTTACTGAGTTTTATTGTACAGTTATATTGATAGTGATTTACAAACGAACTTAGCGTGACGGCCAGTCTCCCCTTCCTCCTTACTCTGCCCTAATTGTTCTCTCGGGCATTATCTACCCCTTTTCTGATCTGTAAGGTTTCTCTCTGAAATTATATACAGGTAGGAAAGGATGTTTGGCGAGGTAGTAGTGTCTGATAGGTATCCTGTGGACTTCCACGTGTTTGAATACGTCATGAAATTCTTGGTTGTCTTGACTACACGGATATTTTGAAAAACATCGTATGTTAAGGATTCTTGATGGTCTGGGACAACAAGACTGTATAGATATCATGTGAAATCAGACATTACTTCCTGTGAACTGATATTCTTAGTGAGAAACTGCGTACGTTTCCATCAGACACTACTTCCCATATATTGTGTTTATAAGATATACTGTATACTAATGCCTATATAATATCAACTCGTACATATTGCTTGGTCACGCCCACTGTCGTACCAACGACAACAAATATTGTCATAACATATTAGTACACATTACATTACAATCGACTTGTAAGCTAATAAAGTGAAATACATAATATTGTAAAAGTTACATTACTGGGATAGTCATTGTAGTTATAAAATTGTACATAAAATATAGTAATATTAAAATAATACAGTGGCAAGTATATTATAGTCAATTATACAATATATATAAGAAGGACTTGCTGTATATATTCATATATAAATGAGATATACGAGTAATAGTATAGGGATGTCCTGGATTGTGATCATTACGTGCTTCGCCTGTTCTAGCTTCCAATCAGTTAATTTAATTAATTCAGCTACTTCCTGTGTGGGGTGATCATGTGAAGAAGGGCGTGTTAATACCGTTTCCAGAGTTCTGAGTGGTCCTGATATTTTCTGTAACATCACTGGTATGTCTTGCAGTATGTCCAGATTAATTTTGGTACTTATTATGTCCTGTACTATTGCCGTTGAGGCTGTTGGGGCTATCAGGCACCCTTGCTGGATTATATGTTGAGGATGTAAGTGAGGTGATGCTCTTGATATCAACAGGAATATGATCCATGGAATTATTCGCCTCATCTTTACCTACTGAAAGAACAACTGTATTAGATATCTGTTATTACCTGTAAAAGGAGTCTAAATCGATTCCTAAGTCATGTAAATGCCTTGTTATGGTGAGAGCTGTATTGGTTGCACCTATGTTTGTCTGCTTGGTATGCGACCACAATTTATTCCGATATGTGTTAATTGCTTCAGGCTTATTTTCACAGTGTGTACAAGGGTTTTCGGTCGTGTCCGGTGCTTTATAGTTGCAAGCTATATTTCTTGAGACCATTTTTGAGTAATCAATATGTATTTCTTTTTCTTCGTCACTCGATAGTGACTTAATCACTGCCTTACTAGCTCTTCTCTTAATTACCCTGTATGGCCCTTCAAATTTCGGTGACAGTTCGTTGTCTCTAGTATGAATGAGTCCATAGACAATATCACCTATGCTGATGATTGATTCTTTTCCCTTCCTATTAAATGATTCTGTCATTTCTTCCTTGGACATCGTTAACTGTTTCTTTACCCTTGTTTGTATTTCTTGAAATTCACATAAGCGAAGTTTAGGATAATCGTCATAATTATATACGGGAATTTGCTCGCCTTCTAATGTTTCGTAATGGAGACGTTTTTTTCACCCGTAAATGATGAAATGAGGTGTATCTCCTATGGATTTATTAATTGCACAGTTGAGTGATGCTTCAATTCAGTTTGCATAATTTTCATTGAGGATGTGCCGTAGTACATCTAGTATTTTTATATTCTGCCTTTCCACCAATCCATTGGAAGCTGGATATTAGGCCAAGATATTGACCTTCATCATATTGTATTGTTTACATATTTCTTGCAAAATTTCAGAGTTAAATTCAACACCATTGTCGCTTATTAGCACCTTTGGTGTGGTGAACCTACAGATCACACTATCAATGAATACCCGTGCGATTGTTTCTGCTGTTTTATCCTTAATTGGAACCAAGATCACATATCATGAGGAATGATCAGTAGCAACAAATATATATTGATTGTGATTGGTAGTTAAGGGTAATTTAAGTAAATCAACCGCGACAACGTCCCATGGTTGGTTAGGGATTGGATATTTACCTAACGGTGCAAGTGATATCGTGTAACCTTTATGTTTCGCACATGACTCACATTTGTCTATGTGAGTATGTATTAAAAAAAGGGATTAAAGAATCCCCCGAGCTAGACCTTACAATGAGATCATATAGCCCCGCTGGGTAACAGGAGGGCGCTACCCCTCCCGGCACGGCAGTCCCGGGCGCGGCTCGAACTCGCGACCCCCCGGTCCCGAGCTTGATGCTCTACCTCTGAGCCCCGTGAGTATGTATGTCTTTGCGTAACGTTGGCCAGTAATATGACGTCCGGGCCTGTCTGACTGTCCTGTCCTTGCCAGGATGCCCTGCATGTGGACTATCGTGTACTATCCTTAAAATGTGTGGTATCATTGCACTAGGAATAACTAACTGCCTAATATTTTTTCTATGCTTTGGTTGTCCTGAATTTACCCTATATAAGACATTGTTTACCATTGTGAATTGTTCAAGTGGTACATGTAACTTGGGTAATGGTACATCATCGCCTGACTCGAGATGATATATTACTTGAGACCAGGGGTACTCAACTGTTATGAGCAAAGGTCCAGTTAGACAAGTTCTGATGCATGCGGAGGTCCGGATAAATATTTTACATGCAACCATGAAAATAAAACAACCAATCTGAGTACAGGGTAGTGTACCCATATGATTTTTATTCAATTCATATTCACTCTTTGACTTATTTATACAAAATATAAAGCTAACTAGTGGATATAAAAAATATTCAATTTTGTGGCTAAAACATAACAAGACTTGGATTTTTTTTTTTTTTTAGCTCAAAAACAGTAGAAATGGAGAATTTTCAAATGGAAAAATAAAGATATATTTTCTGTTTAATGTTATGCTACTTTAGTAATAAAAGCTACACTTTTAAAACATAACAGGATTTGAAATTTTCCTCTCAGAAAATGGAATGCAGAATTTTCAAATGGAAAAATCAAGATATATTTTGTGTTTAATGTTATCCCGCTTTAGTGACAAATGTTACACTTCTAAACATAACAAGATTTGGAGTTTTCCTCTCAACTAACACTTTGTAAACAGAGAAATTCGTAATGGGAAAAATCAAAATATTCTTGCTGTTTTGTGTTATGCTCCTTCACTGAGAAAAGCTAAATTTCTGACACATAAAAAACTTAGAATTTTCCTCTCAAAATGAAAATTAAGAGTTTCCAGATAGTTATAAAGAAGATATATTTACTCGCCTCTCAAACATGAAAATGAAGAGTTTTCAGATAATTATAAAGAAGAGGATATATTTACTGTTTTATGTTAAGCTAGTTTAATGAGAGAAATTGCACTTCTTGCTTCTTGCCAGTTCTCGAAATCTTGGTACTAATGGAGTAATAGCGAGTCGAAGTCAGTGGTGGTGTTCACTGGTCATACAGGAGCAGAACTTGTTCTTCACGAAGTTCATAACTGAGAAAGCAGACTCGCAGCAGTAAGTGGAGCCAAACATTGTGAGAATTTGCACTGCTAATCCGTGAAGAGTAGGAAAATTAGCAGGGGATCCTTCCTTTGACCAAAAGGTTTCTGGTGCACAATCACAGAGTACTTCTTTCAGCGCTATATTCTCTTGGAAGTCAATTAGTTCCAGTTGGATTTTTGCAGCATCTACCCATTTGCAGGTGTGTTTTGCCTCGACTGAGAATTCTGTGATGTCAGTCACTAGAAAGGGGTTTTGAATGAACAGCAGCAACTGTTTTCCGAGAACAAAGTCATCAAAGCGTACCTTGAAGTTGTTGATCAGCTTCTCAATAAATTGGACATATTTAGTATCTGTTTCATCTTTACGTTGGCCAAAAGTCTGGAGAAATGGAGAAGTTGGCTCTGAATATCGTTATTGAAAAGTTCCAATTTCTTCTGGAAAGCTCGAACTGCTGAGATCAAGTTGAAGATGGTGTTTTTTTCCCCTTGCAGATTGACAATGAGATCGTTCAGATGTGACATTATGTCTGCCAAAAATCCAACAATTTCCATTTTCTTGTCATCTCCCAAAAATTCAGAAAATGCCTTTGCCTTCACACTGTTTTGATCCTTGAGGAAAGTCTGTAACTCCTTCCTAATTGATCGAAATCGCTCCAGAACTCTTCCCTTACTTAGCCATCTCACGTTGTTGTGCACAAGTAAATCGTCATAGCTTACACTGACCTCGGTAAGAAAGGTTCGGAGTAGACGACGTTGTAGTGCTGACGTTGATCAAAGGAAGTTTACTAGCTTTATAATAGTCTCCATGACTTCACAGTACTCATCTCCCAGACTGGCACACAGTACTGATTGGTGGATTATGCAGTGGTAAGTTATCATGTCGGTATTATCTTCCTTTAATCGCGCAACTAGTCCCCTCCCTCGACCAACCATGGATGGAGCTCCGTCTGCAGTCAGTGAAATGATGGACTTGACATCAATGTTTCTTGATTCTAACATGCTTTTCAAGGCTCTATAAATATCCTCTCCCCGTGTTCTTCCTTTAAGGTCAGTCACACCCAACAAGTCCTGGCAAAATTCTTTCTTCCTTGCACCATAATATCTCACAAATACCATGAGATGAGCACTGTCGGTACTGCCTGTTGACTCATCAATAACAAGTGAGATACAAGGTGCTTTTTCAATCCTTCATCAAGTTGCGCCATAAGATCATCAGCCAATAGTTCTGTTCTCCTCATTGCTGTGGAATCAGATAACGGAATCTGCTTTATCTTCTATCTCATTTTTCTGTTTATCATCAAACAATGTCTCGGCAGTTTCCAGCAAACATTCTTTAACAACTTCTGCATCAGTGAAGGGTTTCTTGTGTTTTCCCAAGATCCAAGCTATTCTCAGTGAACATTCCGTTGCTCTCTCCTGGACTGTCATGGTATTGGCAAGAACTATGGTTGACCTCTCACATTGCGATTTTAGCTTATTTATTTTGCTTTTTCTCTCTTCAGTTCCTTGCTGATACATCATTTCAAATCCACTGTGTTTAGTTTCATAATGACGTTTCATATTACTGCTCTTCACTAAGGCAATGGTTTCGCCACATATAAGGCAAAGTGGCTTGAAGGTGGCTGTCGGAAGAATGAAAGCATACTGCTGTATCCATTCTTCCTTGAAGGAACGATTTTCATCATCAGCCTTTCTTCTCTTCGAAAATGCCATGTCTCTTGTATAGGGCTAGGCTAAGTTAGGTTAGTTTAGGAAAAGTACTCATTTGTAATGGAAATAAATATCAGGGACATTCAAAACACCCCCAAAACTAGAAGGCATATTTAGACTATAAAATGATGACACAGTGAAAATGTAAAAATTACCGATTAATTTAGCCTAGGTCAGTTTGGGTGGGAAACTAAATTTGCACAATAAATGGATACTAAAATAGGATACATCTTATGAATTGCAGTAGGCCTAGGTAAAAACCTTGCTTTATATAAAAATACTAATAATGATAATAATAATAAAACTTGGTAAGTCGGCCTTCCTCCGGATTATGATAAACATTTTTTTTTTCCACTCTACATAAAATATAAACAACCAGAACGATCGCTTGTGGGGATGGAAAACGGTTTTACCAATTTGATTCATCACATCACAATATATTTCAATACTCAGTACCCTACCAACGTACCCCTGGCTTATTCATGAACGCAGGATACTATTGATAGGAGGCCTAAAATTACATCAGACACGTCAAAAACAACAAAACTCACGCCAAAATTTAGCCGTGGCTCGCCCGCCATAAACACCACCAACCGGCTGATTTGTCCCATTTTCTGTTATTGCTATTGCAAGGAAACTCTTCTAAACTTATATTAAAGGTCTTGGGAGCATTTGTAGGTTAAATACATACCGTTATGAACGATAGACCCTTAACTTACCCTACAGTTAGTCGAGGAAATACACTTGCAAGAATCCATCGTCAGGACCTTCATGTTATTTAAATATATTTTTCTCCACCTGGAGCCTGGGGTCCAGCTACAACACTCAGAAAGTCCGGATTCGGACCGCGGGCTGCCAGCTGAGTAGCCCTGCTTTAGACTATACTTAGACTATACTGGGTCCTGTCTTTGTGCTTGTGAGATTTCTTGATTTGTGTGGATCGTTTCATCCTTGTTGGGGAGCGATTCATTCCCGTGGACTTATTGTAGCGACGTTGGCTAATGGGTTTCGTGATAAGGCATCTGCTGCCGGGTTCACTTTAACTTTTATGTAGTGAATATTTACATTGTAATTCTGGATTTTACATTTCCATCATGCTCTCCTCCCAGAGAGGAGTTTTTCTTGGAACATGCCCATAAAAGGCTTGTGGTCTATGTATAGGTGAATTTCATATCCGTACACGAGGTCACGGAATTTCTGTAGAGCAAATATTACCGCTAGGGCTTCTAAGTCCTTTTATTGGTCTACTTGTAAAAGCAGTGGGTTAGTATTTACCTCTTTTATCCTCTTGCATCAATACAGCACCTAAACCTTTGAGAGAAGCATCTGTGCAAATTATGAACGGCTCTGTGAAGTTAGGATAAGCCAAGCAAGGTGCACATGTAAGTTTATCTTTTAATTCATTAAATGCATTTTTTTTTGTTCCTCTCCTCACTGAAATACCGCTTGTTTTTTCCGTAGGAGAAATAAGGGTTGGGCTATGTGAGAGAAGTGTTGTATAAACGCCCTATAATATCCGGCGAGCCCTAAAAATTGTCTTACTTCATCCACATTTGTAGGTTCTGGGATATCTCTTACTGCTATTAATTTGTCCTCAAAGGTGTGGATCCCCTTTGCATCTAGTCTGTGACCTAAGAATTTTATTTCCTTAAAGCAAAATTTACATTTAGACAGGTTAATTTTTAAACCTGCACTGGCTAACTTGTGTAGTAGCTGATCTAACTTCTGTAGATGTTCTGCTAGTGTGGGTGTCGCAATTATGACGTCGTCCAGGTAGACAACTAAACTGTCGCCTAATATTCCAGCCAATACGCTATTCATCAATCACTGGAATGTGCCAGGAGCTGTCCTTAATCCCATCAGCATTCTCTTATACTGATGATGCCCACTGTCTTTAGAGAAAGCAATGTACTTGCGGGATTCTACATCTAATTCTATCTGGTAGCAGCCACTTAATAAATCGATTGTGGAAAAGACCATATTTTCTGGTCCAGTGTTGTGCAGCACATCACTTAACAATGGCATGGGAAAACGGTCGGAAATGGTTACCTGATTAAGTATGCGATAATCAACAACTGCCCTCATATCACCATTTTGTTTAGGTACAAAGAAGAGTGGTGCATTCCTTGGGGATACTGAAGGTTCAATGATGTCCAAACTTAACATTTCATCAACATATTGCTTTGCTAATGCACGTTGCGAATGAGCGATCCTATACGCTGGCATATAAGCCAGTTTTGTATCTTGTTTTACGTTAATAAGGTGCTGGATTAGATTTGTACACCCTAAGTTTTCACCGGGTAATGCAACAGCTTGTCAGTGTTTTTGCAGGACGTCTAATAAATCGTTTTTCACATCTGAATTATCTGAACAAACCAAATGCTCCTTTATGCACTCTCTGTCTGACGAGTTTACTCAACGTTCTCACTACTGTCACTTTTTGCGTATAGGGGTTGGGCACATCTCTAACATACAAATACAGGTTCCTTTCTAAATCTTCACATCTCCATTCATGGCCTTAGCTAAAATGACATTAGTTTCACCATTTTCGTTCATCCAGCACAGGGAACTCTCAGTTAAAAGGCCATTTTATCGGCCTGCATTCCTTACGGACCCAGGTTCAAATCCCCGCTGGAGATGGGAACAGTTTAAGGATCTGAATTTCATCAAATCAGGCTTTACTGATCTACCAGAGGACCCGCCGACATGTCGTAAAAATACCCCCACTAATACCAATACACCAGTCCTGTATGAGACAGCCCTAGCATGTATTCAATATGGACGGTGGTTGTTAGCACAGACATGGTGGCATGTAGAGGTGTATGGTATGTAGGAAGACTGCTGGGCCTTGATAGCAGGCTGTGAAGCCTATGCCCAAAGTCGGACACATGGGGAAAAGAAAAGTCTTCTAATTCAATGGCATTACAATTTCTCAGCTTACTCTTAATCGCGACTTGCATGAATGATTTTGGTGGTAGATTTATATCATAATTAATGCTTACTGGGTAAGTGAGCAAGTCACGATTGGGTTGTGGGTGAATGAGTGTGTCACGATTGGGTTGTGGGTGAATTAACGAGTCACGGTTGCATTGTGGGTGTCAGTGAGGTCTTTGACATCTGGTCTGCTCGCCCATATTCTTTGAATTGTTTTATGCCGGACTCATCTTTTTTTGGTTTTGGGAGTAATCGTTCTTGTGACGCTAGTTTTCCTATAACCGTGGTTGTTTTATCAGGAGATGAAATTTCCTCAATGAATTCGCTGTCATAATGAATTCCATTAACATGTGGCATCAATATTATATTTTCTATCCGCATTGTGTTTAGTCCAAGTAACCCACTTCCTCTAACTGATAATTTTTCTACTACATAAAAAGTGGTAGTGAATGCTTTTGTGGTCTCTGTGAACTTCATGTTCCAATAATTATTATTTCTTTACCATCCACTGTGTATAAATGTAAGTCTGAGCTTTCCAGGAACGTCACTTTTCTTCTATTTCTAAAAATTCTTTCTAACTCATCTTGCATTATTAAGTTCACTGGTGAGCCTGAATCCAAGTATAGTGAAATCTCTTCCTCCTCACATAGAGCAGAGACCAAAATGCTTTCGTTTCCAAAGAGACTTCCTATACTGACTATTTGTTTATTGGGGTGTTTTATGTGTCATTGTCTTTTGTGCTGGTACGACCTTCCCCCGATCTATAGATGGATAGCAATGTTTCAACTGTTTTACACTCTGAGGTCCAGTGACAATATGCTTCGAATCCTTTTGCCTTTTGCCTATCCTCCTTGGTTTTAATATAACACTCTGATTTTGTGTGACCAGGTTTTGCACAATAGTAACAGAGAGTGTTACATAAGCTCAGCCTACGAGGTGATCTTCTATTTGCGTGTCTTTGTGTCGATTGATGTCTACTGGGACTTCTGTCAAATACAGTATTTGTACCGCCCTGTTACCTGGTGTCCGGGAACGAGTCCTTGAGCTAACCTGACTGTGTTTGTTTCTGAGCTGGACGTGATTGTCTCTGGTCCTTGCCAGGACTTGACTTGTTTATCTCTGCTACTTTTTCTGGCACTTTGATTCCTGGTCTGGTGGGCTGTGATGTGTCAGTGACACCAGCTTTACTGCAATTTAATTTCACCTCACAAATGAAATCAAGTAAATACATCCCTGGATTGTATGGGATGGTTTTGGTAATCGTTAGCACCCAATCAGGAAATTGGCATAGGGCTGATATGATGTCAGTGAAATGCACTGGTGACATATCACCATCCTTTGTGACCCAGTTTGAGTTTTCTAGGCTAGCTAACAATGTTTTCTTAACCCGCCGAGTCCCGACCGGTTTTGTATCCAGCCTACCCCCAGATCCCGACCGATTTTCGACTTTTTGTTTTTTGGCTGAATCCTTCGCTTTGGTGAGAAATATCGAAAATTCATAGTGAAATCGCGATCCTGAGGTAAAAAAATGTTGATACAGGTGTCACTCAACCTTATGTTTTCCTTCTTTTTCAGGGTACCTGGCTAAGAAAACGAACTATGTGGAAGGGTTGACTAATTCAAGCCACTTTAAATTAAGTATTTATTTCATTTATTTGGTACGAATTTATGTGTAGTAAAAGTCTATAATGGTTTTCA
>JAGKTI010030134.1:0-11610 GCA_018397915.1 Birgus latro
GAGAGAGAGAGAGAGAGAGAGAGAGAGAGAGAGAGAGAGAGAGAAACTCGTCGACAAGAAGGGGACAGTTAGAAGCAAAGAAATCAGGCTTGTGCTAGTAATAGAAAACACAGAGCCAGAGCACATCAACAAAAAATACCGACACAGGAACGGCAGTGAGAGGGCAAGAGATAGTGGGATGAGAGGCTAAAGGCAGGAAAGGCAGTGAGAGGGCAAGAGATAGTGGGATGAGAGGCTAAAGGCAAGAGCCACAGGTAGCAAATTTAACCTACCCTGCCCTGCGTTCCCTGGAGGTATGAAAAGCCAGACTAGAATAGGTTCCGGTGGGTGGGGGAGTGAGGGAGGCCAAAGTTACGAAGAGAAATGTAGAAAATGGGGAAATCGGAGGTTATTACTGAGTGCGTGTGAGAGATGAAAGTGAGTATGGGAAATTTAGAAGCAGGAAAAGGAATCGGTGCGTTATCATGGCAAGCGGAATGTAATTATAAGGCAGAGGAAAGGTTCAAAGAGTTATTACAGCTAATGGGAGAGAAGCTTGGAAGTGAAATTTAGGAGCAGAAAAAGGAAGTGGAGTATTATTACAACTCCCATGGTTGCGGGACTGGCCACAGGTAGCTACTATAAACAGTTAAAGGATATTCGTCTCACAACATTTTCACTTCACTTCAGTCTTTTTCTCGTCGCCCAAGTGTGGAAAATTTTAACTCGCTATTAGAGACGACAATGATCTACACTTTGTGTAAATACACTCCTCTAAATCATTTCAATTTGATAACGTATCCTTTTGGTTTGTCCTTCATTCCTCTAGACGAATTAATTCATCTTAAGGTAGACTTCTTTTGCAGCGACAAGGTCAACGATGGCTATATCTAACCGCTTTCATCCGATGACATATTGACTGGCTTACTGCAGATAACTGAAATTCAGTTTTGGAGAGCCCCTTGTGTAGAAATGGTTCGTGGGGACCAAAGCTACCCCAGCAGTTCAAAAAGGATCTTGCAACCAGTACAAAAGTTGTCAGGATATACTATGAATATCAAAGTATGCCACCGTTTTCATGGATTTAAAATCAGTCACACGGAACGTAAACCATGAAAACTGATGCCTTAAAGCTCAGCTGATCCGTGTTCCATGGACAGTCTTGAAGAAGAAACAAAAACCTACGAGATCAGTCATGATCCGCAGACAGTCTTAGAGCAGATACGCCGTGTTCCCTTACTAGCTTTACATACAAAATTTCCTGAACTTTGCCGAGTTCAGTGGCCAGCCATAGAGCAGGCACTAAAACTCTCAGCCTAGCCGTATTCCCGGGCCAGCCTTAGAGCAGACGCAAAATCTCAGAGCTGTTCCGTGTTTCGTTGCCAGCCTTGGAGCAGACACAAAAACAACAGTGACATCGTAAAGTCCACCCTCTAGCCAGGAATCGTAAACTTAGAGACAGGAATAAACTACCGGGGATGTAAACGCTAAGACATCAGGCAACCAATCCACGCACCCAGCAATCACGCACTCTCACTAAGGCGCGCGCGCACACACACACACACACACGCACGCACGCACGCGCACACACACACACACACACACACACACACAAAACACTAAAATCACACCCACAACATGAACAGACATACTAACTCCATCCTTCACAATTTTCCCCAAATACTGAGTGTTATCTCACATTCTGCAGGAAGCTCCGTAAGTATGTTTTTGTGCACGTGTATTTTTCAATAGGAATATGTGTGTTTGTGAATGTGGTCACATGAGTGTGTGTGTGTGTGTGTGTGTGTGTGTGCGTGTTTGTGTGTGTGTGCGTGTGTGTGTGTGTGTGTGTGTGTGCCCGCAAGCGCTACAAGTCAGGTACATAAAAGATAGACAGATCGGTAGTAGGTACACAGACTAACAGAAAACAGAAATACTGTTAAACAGGTAGGTACACGGTGGATAACAGATATGGACAGATGCACAGGACAGCAGGGGAAATATGGACGAGAAAGGAAGAGGAAGGGATGGGTGGAGAATGGGCGTGTGGGAGGGCAGAGAAGGAGATTGGAAAGAGGGGGTGGGAATGGGTGCACAGAGGGGGAAAAACGGGAAGGAGTGAGAATGAGTGGGAGGAGAGGAAAGAATGGGAATAGGAATCGGCGGAGAGGGAGGGAAAGAGGGGGATGGGGTGGGGAGAGACAAAGGAGAAAGAGCGAACAAGGGAGTAGGACGAGTGGGAGATGGAAGAGGGGGGACGAAGGGAGAAAGCTGAGAAGGAGGAAGAATGAGGCGAAACAGAAAGGAGGGAGGTGGGGCTTTAAGAGAGTGTGTGGAGAGTAGGAGGGGGAAGTGGAAAGTGGAGAGGGGGAAGTGGATGAAGTGGAGTGGGAGGGAGAGCACGGGTGTCATCCACCTCATGCATTACCCTCACGATTTCTATTTTACAACACATCAGTTAGTGTTTTTACAGCCCATCATTTTTTATTTTTTATTTTTTTCGCCAACGCATCTGTTTACATTTTACAGGCCATCAGGTTCTAATTTTTCCATATATATATATATTTTTCAAACAACCAGGCGTATTTTATTTATTTTTTACTATCTGCCCGGTGACGCGCTGTATTTATTTATTACTGCTACCTCCAGAAACTTTTATACAGCATTTTCAGGACTTTTGTAGTTTTATTAAGTTATTCTAGTATCTAGTTCCCTCAAACGATTTCAGTTAACATTTAGGGACCTTTTGTAGCTTTCCTGGTGTGTTCTTGCTACCTCCAGACGATTTTATTCAGCATTTTAGAGGACCTTTGTAATGAAGTACCGTAAAGGAAGGCCTCTAATTCGAAAGCTGTCACCACAGACGAATAAAATCGTCTGGGTTACCAAGAATAAAACAAAAGTACGTCATCGGAATGAAATGCTTAAGGCCTTCGACTTCTGAACAGAATCGTCTATAGGATACTGTATGTAAATGTAATGAGGTGAACAGGTTAAAGGAGAAAGCCTTTTGCCATCTGACTGCTACGCTTTCCCTCAGCTGAAGAATATGTCTGGTTTTTCGGTAAATAAACACATGGGATAAATGAAAGAGGAATTAATATGAAACCTCTGACTCCCACGATTTCGCAGCTGAATAAAATTGTTTAGTGTTAGTACGAATGTATTGTAACCAGCAAAGGGTTAGATATGGAATCTTTTACACTCTGTTTCTTTGCTACTCCAGCTTATAACTTGTAACTCCTCAATTGCTACTACAGTTTCTCTTAGCTGACAAAAATCACCTAGTATTAGCATGAATAAAACACCCATGTACGCCCATTATAGCAAAACTGTGAAAGGTAACTTAAAAATGCAAGATAACTGTTGTTAATGTTACTGACTAAACCAGAGCTGGTATTTTCACGAGTAAACAACAACACGGCTTGTACCGGGGACGTGTTGCAATACCAGTCTCTCTCTCTCTCGTTATCGTTGGTGGTATATATGTTACTCTGTGTGTGTGTGTGTGTGTGTGTGTGTGTGTGTGTGTGTGTGTGTGTTTCCAGCCCCATACTGTCCATCTCCTTGAGTTTTACACCTGCTGTGAGCGTCGGGGTAGATGCAGTATTACATGGTCACTATACTACGCCCAAGGGGGATTTTCCGGAGTGCCAGTTTTCCTATCTTCCTAATTTTTTTTCACTCATGGTCAGGACAATTCCAGCACGAATCCACCTGTACCAGACGATTTTGTTTAGCCGAGTCGATTTTAGCAAGCTGAATTGGTTGCACTGATTCTGCTACCATAAGATTTCACTTAGCTTAGGAATGGCTTCTAATAATAAAAATGCTAGAGAAGAATATTTCTAATCCCTACACTTCCAAGTCTCTCTGAAGCTGGACAAAATCTTTTATAGATAAAGAATATATATAGGGCGTGATCATAGTAGTGATTAGAGTACGAAACGCTTCCTTATCTGAAAAAAAATCGCCTTGCAGGATCCAGCATAAAATAAAATAGATGCTATTATTATTAGAAGGAAAGCTCTTCACTACAAGAGGTCATTCTAACGCCGAGATGAATTCGTCTGGGCGTGGCAATAACAATAATAATAATAATAATAATAATAATAATAATAATAATAATAATAATATGCGACTCATCAACGCGGTAATTTAATCTCTTCACTGTGTTGACGTTTTTAAATTCGATTCCTGACACCCGTAGACAGCCTGATGTACTGAAGTACAACCCTAACATAACTGAGAGTTTAATGGAGGCTTATTAAACACCTCCATCTGGAGAAGTCTCACCAAAACAGAAAAAAAAACTTAGGAAATAACAGGAAATAACTGATAAGGCTAATGACCTCAGTACCATTAAAATGAAAAATTGATCTCCAAAGCGGAAATATGCACCGGTTGAAATGTTTGACAAGTTTATGAATGGTGACCTGATTTGCCATTAACAGTTCATCAGTATGACTTCATGACTGCCTGTTTTCCGGAATGGTTTAAAAATATCGTGTTTACGAGATGAGAGACGGCTGTTCAGTGTTCATCTCTATAAAGAACGAAAGACAAGTATAAAGGGTTCAGAACTACGTGGATTTGGACAGAGTTAAGGACGTACGTTCTCTTAATATTTCACAACTACTACCTTTCGCTTCCCTCTGCTGGCTAACACTCCTAAACTGAAAGAGGCTTCATTATATTCCATGCCAAAAGACAACTCATATGCTGCGTCAAGAAGGAAAGTAACAGACATTTTATACGTGAGAAGCTTGCGCAGTGAAAGAGTAAACGAACTTCCCTGACTTACTGTACATCTCGTGTTTGCCCATGGGTGAGTCTCTGATATGACGGACATGCCCGAAGTCAGATGTAGATTCAGTGGAAAAGTAGGTGAAGTTTGACCCTTGATTGTATATCTCGTGTGTGTGTGTGTGTGTGTGTGTGTGTGTGTGTGTATCATTGTGTGTATATGTCTGTGTGTGTGTATCTGTGTGTACACCTCCAGGCTGACAACTGCACCGGGTAATCAGCCTAAAAGCGCCCCTCTCCCCACTCCGGCCCGACTCTGTGCTCATATTTTTAAAGCTGGAGTAATACACACAATGTCCGTCCTGGCAGCACCGCCATTTGCATACGGGCACAATATATTGGCCACCTCCACTGAAAAAAAAGAAAAAAAGAAGCAAATATGCCTTTTTTTACTTTAGTGTTCCCGGCAAGCGGCTATAAGACACTCATGTGCTCCCGTGTATAACATGTTGGGTAAACAAACACATCCATTAATGGAACTTTAAGCCAGTTTACTGTCGGATTATACTATCGTTGTGAGACTCTAGTAAGAGTGCAACAAAAAAATGCAATGGGGGAAACTAATCGACTTTTCTTGGTATGTACTTCGCGTAAAACTTGGTAGGTAAAGAAACACTTGAATTAATGAGACTTGAAGTTAGTTCAATGTCGTATTTAATGATCGGTGCGAGATTCAAGCAAAGCGAAAATATTTATAAAAAAGTATGGAGGAATTATGTGAGTTTATGGTATGTACTTCGTGTAAAAATGAACTAGGAAACAAGTAACTGCATTAATAAAATTCCAGTCTACCTACTGCCATATTCTACGATCGGTGAGAGATTCTAGTAACAGAGGATTATAAACAATATTGGGAAAGTATGTGACTCTGTCTAGCACGCAATTCCCCCAAAATGCGACAAGCAAACAAATAAATGTATATTTAAAAATGAAATTTCATGCTTATTTACTGTCGCGTTTTACGATCGATGCGAGATTCTAGTAACGTGGAAATATAAAAAATGACATGAAGACTCTACGTGCCTCTGCCTGTCATTATGCCTGAAAGTAACTCTATGCAGTCCCGTGCCGCACTGTTCGGGTCTACTACGTGACCAAGACACACATTCTTGGTGCCTGAGTACGGGTTCTTTCTCGTGGCGATTTATTTTCCATATCGCATGTCGACAATCTCTCTGTATTATCTATAGCATTCAAATACCAACACAGGTTGTACAGATGTCCAAACTGAGAATAATGCAAGAATACAAAGCTTAAATACGACTAGTAATGTGCTACAATACCTCCTAAGCTTATGAGAAAGGGGCAGATACCCATTTTTTTTCTTGCTAATTTCGGGTTGTTTTATTCATCTCATAAGAGAGCTTTCAATTTGGAGGGTTTATATAGTCAGGATGGTTTTCAAATTGCAGGGTTTATATAAAGCCTTCATGAACCCCTTCCCTACTGGAGGGCTCCACATAGGCCAGTCAGTTTGTCAGGTGAGGCAAGAGTGAACAAAGACGTCATCACACTGAAGGGGTTAAGTGACTCATTCACTCTCAGCCTACAATGGGATATCCTCATTCCTCCATGATTTACAATCTATAATATGAAATCTCGATCATTCCATAGAAATAAAGTACAATGACAGATCTTCGTGGGTAAAGTGACAATTAATAATTGCCCCACATCTTTAAAATATGAGAAATCCTAATCCTTCCCTATCTTCAACATATCACTGTAAATCCTAATCCCCCCATAACTTCAACATATCATTATAAATTCTAATCCCTCATAGCTTCAACGTCTTATTATCAAATCCATTCATCTTCAATATAATGGCTCATTCTCCAAGTTTCCAAGTGAAGGGAAATGCTGATACCTTTAGCTAATCAAAGCCAATGTGCTCCTGTCATTCTCAAAGTCGGGTCATATTAATTACCTTTCTTTTTCAGTAATTATGGCCTTCTCAGGGGTTCCCAACTTGTTCGACTCTCTGTCTGTCTATCTATCTGTCTGTCTCTCTGTCTCACCTGTATATAGGAGTGCCGGTGGAGCCTCGGTACCACAGAATGAGCACCACCCTGTCGTCCTCATGCTTGGAGGTCACGTCACAAGGGAGTCTCGCCCTCTCGTTCACCACCGCAACGGCAGACATGTGCACCGCTGTGGGGGAGAACAGATTACTGGTTAGGTTAAATTAGGTCAGGTTAGATTAGATTGGGTTACGTTAGGTTATGCTGTCTGTAATAAGTATAAAACAATAAAACAATTTATCATTGTCAGTCGGCTTTAATCCCCTAAGGGGTGGCTACAAACGAACAGCCTCCATGTCACCCTATCCTCTGCCACATCAATGTCCCAGTCAGTCTCTCACTCTCCATCTTTTGCAAATGACCACAGGCAATATGGTTTAAACAGAATGTTTTCAAATTTGTTTGGTGTTGGAGAGGGACATCTTCACAAGGTAACACCGATATAACCCAGGAGCTACGCTGCCCTATTATATAAACGACCATCACCTCCCTTCCATTCCTTCGAAAAGAGGATGGTGGACTACAGGAGAAGGGCAACTTCAGCCTCCTGTGCATTAGGGTCACTTCCAGATGAGCCTGGCGACAGACAACAACAACAATAACAACAATGATCTACGTTTTATACGACAGTGGGATTATGATTATATGCCCAACACAGAATATCAGTGAAAAAATATCTTCGGACTAGATGGGTTAAGTGGTAACAGGAAAAAGTCTGGGGGAGAGAAAAATGTGAGAGCTAAAATATGATGCTATAAGGATGACTGCCACTGTGGGTGAGTCGCGGGAGATGAGTTGATCTTATCAGTCTGTGGTGAGGCAGGCAAGAGAAGGAAGGAAGAAAGGCTGGAGGAAGTTTATTTAAAAGGCTGCGCGGCTTGAAAAGAAGGAAGGAATGAAGCAAGAAAAGGAGAAAGGCTAGAGAAAGCTTGAATATCAGGCTGAAATGGTTAAAGAGAGAGAGAGAAAAAAATAATGGCTAGAGAAACAAACAGAAAAAAGGGAGAGACGAAAGTGAATCTTCATATTTTAGGTTGTACGAGATAAAAATATGTAGGGAAATGAGACTAGAGAAATTTCATATGAGATGTACAGGCAGATGCTGTGTGTATCAATGATGACAAAGTAATTAAAAAATAACAGTTTCAGCGCAATGTTAGATCCTAATAAACAATTCTTTTAAAAATGTGCGTAATTCTTCCCTTTGAACAATTCAGGGTACTGTGATAAACAAAGTAATATAAAAATTTCTTTGGGAACATTTGTGTGCTTTACAGTGCGGCTCCAACATGGCAATTTGCGCTCGTGTTTCATCTCTGCCACACGAAATTGAGTTCCATCCATCTGCTCCCAACTCGACTGGTGGGGGTCAGCGTGGATCTGCCAATAAGCAAGATCCACAAACACGCACACGGTAAAATTCTGTGTAAATATTGACACAGTGAAGTTACGTACGCACGAATTCACGGCCACAGAGGCTAATGTTCATACTGACATGGTCAACACTCGTTGACAATGACGCTGCCAGAAGCTGTGACGGGCTGCTGATTTTTTAAAATTATATATTTGGTCAGGAACTTGTACTATTTTGATGCGTAACAATAATGACACGACAAAGGATGGGTGCAGCAAGTTTAACTTGACTGTTCATGTTACAATGTTTGTATTTCTTCTTCCGTAAGCAAAGGTGAAGACAAAGGGCTGCAAAGGACGAGGCTAATGTTGGAGAAAGAGAATGAGCGATGAGAAAAAAATGAGCCAGAGAGGAGGAAAGTAAGGAGAGTAATGATCGGGAGAGTTGAAGGACACGTATTTAAGATAAGATTAATTAGAAGTGTGACAGAATCAGTCCTAGGTGTGCTTTGCTCTTTCGTGAATAGCAAAATCTTTGTTTAAAATGTTCTTGTTGCAAAATTTCAGGATTAATATCTATCTGGTGACGTTGTAAGAAACTGGTAACCATACGTCAAGATCAGTATTTCTTTTACCTTACCTAGTCCAGATTTTCTTCCATTTGCAGCGTATTTCAGGTAGCTCGGTGGCAGAAAAGGACAATACTACGGCTCTACATCCTTATCACTGCACTCCTTTGTGGCTAGTGCTGTGTTCTTGTTTTAATTTCTTGCTATAACTAAGCATTCAGGATAGAGAGATGTAAATTTCAGGAAAGATTGGAGGAAAAGCAGTACAGTAAACAGAAGACGACTTCCCTGTCTTACTCTTGTTACCACAAGACGATTTTACTCAACTTAGGCCAAACTTCCCAAGCAACGTTGTCAAGGTGGATAATTTTCATCAACCTACGTGTAAGAGGTCTTGCCTGATCCTTCACTCCAGTGGCATATGTAATTTTTAATCAGTCTTCCACCAGGACACTGTATTTACACCTCTCATGCTGCAGGAGTTAACGAAAGGCTATATATAACCAATCAGGTTAACAAAAAAATAAGGTGAGTACAATCGTCTGCATATAGCAAGAATAAGGCAAATAAAAGTCATCTACACACAGATAATAAATATTAACCATCCATATAAAAACGTTTCGTAGTCTCTTGGGAAAAAAAGAAAAACAATGAAGGAGCAACGTGTCGAAAACATATCAGTATATTCGTTGGGTAGTGAACCTTAACCTACATAAAAATCTTGTAGCAGCCAGAACAGAACAGAAATGTGTACGTCTACACAGAAACGTTTCGTAGATGCTTGAATAATAAAAAAAGACAGTGAAAGGTCAAAAACATATCAATATCCCAACAGGTTACCGAACTTCAACTTATTAGACGTTTTCTATTAGCCAGCATAGAACAGAAAAGCAATTGAAACGTCAAATCAATGCAGAAGCGGTAGATCTATCTTGCCAAACTACACTCTTTTCATTCTAACTTGGCTTAAAACTGCCATCTCTCCATTTGGGACGCGGAGTGTTTAGAGTATATTAACACTGATAATTGATGCTAGTCACGAAGAAGTGCTCTGGAATGGATGTTGAGGTGTAGCACTATCTTTGTCAATGTGCTGGGTGAAATAAGCTACAAACGAAAATCTGGACCAAGATAAAGAGAAATGAGTATAATAATGAGATTTAGAGGATGTGCCTATTGACTCAATAGCGTTAATAAGAATAGGGGAAGTATTCTAAGAGGCTCTGGTGATTATGTAACACCTCTTCCTTAGCGATTCATTCTGCAAATTACATCTCATTATCCTCTTGTGTGTTACCGATGCAAACTATGCCGATTTTAACGATAAACTTGTTGAAAAAGAGGGAATGAGAGAAATTCTTACTGATAAAATAGAAACAGAGAAAATGTATTTATTTTCTGAAAAAAAAAATCTAAGGAGTGAGTGAGTACGTTATAATGAGTGTGGGGGAGGGGGGGGGGTACGAGGCTTCCTAATGACTATTCCCTATTTCCCCCACCCTCCGCCTCCCTTCCTACCTCCCTCCTCTTCCTCCCTCACCCCTACCTCCCGTCCTTTCCTCCCTCAAGCATCCCTCCTTCCTTCCCCTTCCTCCCACTCGCTTCTCCCCTTACCCTCCTACTTTTCCTCTCTTAAATATTTCTCTTTATCCCCCCCCCTCTCCTCCCTCTCCACTTCCCTCTTCTCCCTCACACCTCCCCACTTCCTACCTCATGCTTTTCTTCTGTTGAACCAGCCCCTCCCTTCCTCTTCTACCTCTTTCCTATCTCTCTTTCACTTTCCTCCCTCCCTTATCTTCCCCTCCTGCCTCTTGACCCCCCTCCCTCTCAATGTTATCTTGCTCTTCTACACGCCCCTTCATTCTCTTTTATCTTCCTCCTTTCTGTGTCTCACTTTTACCTATCTTTACCTCACTATACGTTCCATTTACTTTATTACTCTTACATCTTTATCCACTACATTTTGATCTACTTACTACCACTGAAATTTATTTGGCCTCCTTTCATGCTTCTTCGGGCTCTTTCGTCATTCCTCTCTCTACGTCTCTCTGTCTCTATTTTCACTTTTGTATATCGATTTTCTCTAAATATCTCTCATTCTCTTTATTATTCAACCTTGTACTGTCTACCAATGTACAGGTTAATAGAGGTCCTAATTAACCCTGCAGTTCAAGAGGTCACCCTCAAGATAAATAAAATAGTGTAGCAGTACCAAGACTAAAACAGAAAATAATTAACCTCACTGTGGGCGTTGATTCAACTACGTCTTGCGCTCTTTACCTTTCTTTTCACACCTCACACTCTCTTTGTCTTCGTCTTCTTGACCCCTCTTGACTTTATCCGACTCCTCTTCACTCCAGTTCGTTGTCTTTATCATCTCCCTCTCAATGTTACTCTCTTTTCTATATCATTCTCTATCGTCTTCCTCTCTGTTACCTCTTTATCTTCATTCTCTACCATTTTCCTCTCTGCTACCTCCTTCCTTTATCTTCATTCTCTTTATCACCAACAAGCTACTCGGGCTGAAGGGATTAATACTGAACAACCTCGTTGGTAATATACAAGCGGTGTGCCTTCGTAATTCACCCTTTCAACTTTAGTCTCCCCAAGTCTCCCAATCTTCTTTTACTTGCCTCTCTCCTCAGATCTTTACTTTTCTTTATCTTAGCCCCCTCCACGACGCCTCTCCTCTCTCTCTCTCTCTCTCTCTCTCTCTCTCTCTCTCTCTCTCTCTCTCTCTCTCTCTCTCTCCTGCTATATACTTCATCATCCCCCTCTACACATCTCCCATTCTCTCCATCTTGTCCACCCTCAGACCTTCCATTCTCCTTCTCCTTCTCAATATCTCGCATTCTTTATCTGGCTCTTTTAACATTTTCCCTCTC
>JAGKTI010030135.1:0-12470 GCA_018397915.1 Birgus latro
AGGGGAGGTAGGGAGGGGAGTCTAGAATGGGGGAAAATGGCTAAATTGTCAATAATGGATGGGAGTACTGATGACATTAGCAGCTCCGACTATTGTTGGACATTGGCAGTGCTGATAGATGATACAAGTCATCACCTGAAAGCCCGGGGGAATTAAAAATAACAGTCACTCAAGTGACGCACCGCGGTATGATCCATTGCACCCGACCGTCACAAAAGTGATGACCCACGGTTAAGGGGTTAAACCGGTATAGTTGCTCATAATCAGAATGTGAATATGAGTATTTTCAGTGAATTTCCCCTATAGAGATTTGGCAGGCAGCTTTAACCATACATATAATTTGGTTTAAATGCAATGGGTCCAAGCATCTTCAAATTAACAGATCTTTAATTTGGTTCTCTTTTATTTCTTCTTTCATACAGGAAAGCATTTTGGTTCGTTCCAACCTGTATAGAAGTAGAAACTTAGCGTACGTAATAGGAAGGGGAACGCTGTCTTCGTCACTGACTTTCTAAACGTCCATAGCTACCAAACCTCAACAAGGCAAGACATAATAAAGTGATACTGATGTATGTACATTAACTATATGATTACATCAACTAATAACAGCTATCAAACGATACAAATTAAAAGCCAGACGCTGTTATTCATTCCATCAAATATAAAAGTACGGTAGGCGTAGAGAAAAGAGAACAAATATATTTAAATTTGAACATGTACACCCGGCGGCAAAAGTCCTGTCGCCTCGCCCGCCTCACCGAGACCCTCGATATCCATAGACTCGAGAATGTTAGCTGTAGACAACGTGCATATTTCGGCCAACAGATGGCACACCGTTAGGTGTGTGGTGGTGAGAGTAGAATGGACTGGGGAAGAGGAGGGGATGGAGCGGTTGGGGGGAATATAGGAGGAGTGGAAGCATCCCTGGATGTAATGTCTGCATTCACGTAATTAAATGTCGGTGATGCTAATACGATTCTGTTGTCAGCTTCATACTAATGTATGGGTTGGTTGCACAGTCATATCGATGTGTTTTTAGTAATATTAATTTTAATTACCTTAATAATTATCATATTCGTTAAAGATGATTATGTCATTCATACAAGTAGTAATAATGACCTTGATAATAAACATTATTACATCTCTGTAGATTTATTTACATTTATATAAATGTATAGGCAAATCCCAGGACAGGCAGAACGTTTGGAGAAGAATACAGGACAACCAATCGCGGCAAATTGTGGTTATATTCCCTACTGATGAGTAAGTAAACCAGTGAAAAGAGAAATTATTGATTCATTATGCCAGTGTATAATGTAAATAAACAGTAATGTATAGGGTACTACACACTCGTTGGTACGAGGACCAGCCACCACAGATAATACTGATTTATTATACCAGTATGTAATGTAATATGACAGTCATAACACTCCTCAGTAGGATGACCAGCCACCACGGTAAATATTGATGTATTATACCAGCATATAATGTACATACATCGTCATATACAGGGTATTGCATACAACTTAGTAGGATGAGCATCGAACACCTCATGTAGACGTTTAGGCATACTCTGAACAAGATTCTTGCATATATTAGGGCGACGCTTTATTGATTCCCACACCTCAAAGGCTTTCGTTTCGATTGCTTGGCTGTTTCGTTGTTCGCCCACATCCCAGTCACGAACCATAATTGACCATTGGTTCTCAGAGGGATTAAGGTCGCACCCCTTTGCTGGCCAGTTTATTACTTCAATTTCTGGATGCTGTTCCAACCATTCCCTAACCACACTGCTGGTATGGATGAGGCTCTTATCGTGCACTAGAACGATAGGGTGTGGGTGGGGAAAAGCCATACGTCTCACTGTAGGCACGAGAACATCCTCCAACACTTTTACATAATCATTGCCTGTGAATCTTCCTGCCAATTTTATTAACTCCCTTGGACCCTCAGCCCACATCCAACCCCAGAAATTAACACCCACTCGTCCACTCTTGGCTCTATCCTTGATATTAACCTGATGATGCCTGGTATTCTCCCTCCTCCAGCAGTGCCGTATTCGTGCTTCCACTGACGTAAAATACTTTTCATCAGTGAAGATTATATTTTTCCAAAAGGAGTGATCCATGCATAGATTCTCAAGCACAAATCCAAGGCGACATCCCTTTTGCTGTTGTGTTAATAATTCTTTATTGGCGGGGATACGGCAATGAATATTTGCCTCGTGGATCCGCCGCCTTGCTGTGCTAGGATGACAAGGAAGCTTAAGGTTACGGGTGTGGTGAACTGCCGATGTTAATGGCTGGTTTTCCACTGCGGTGAGGAGACGGGCAGCATCGTCAGGTGTAGAAATCCGTGGCCTTCCGCTCCGTGGTTTGGTTTTCAGTGATCCCTCCTCCCGGAACCGTTTAATCCACCTTTGAACGGTCCTTTGTGATACACCAGTACGGTAGTAGCCGCAATATCTCGCGTGGGCATACCACTTTCCCACAGTCCAATGATTCGCCCCCGTTCAGAGATGACCTCCACAGAGTTCGCTCTAACTGTAGCCATGCCTATGGGCAAGTAATCACAAATAGCATTAATATTTTTATGGGCATGTGCTCTTCACAGAAAGAAAAAAAAAAGTACCCAGCAAATTATTCAACCTCTTAATTACTCCCTAGATACGTATACTTATAAAATGTGTAAAATAAATATTTCGATATTTTTAGCTGACATGAAAACTAATCCACCGCTGTAGTTTTCAAGAGACCATATAGAACGGCTAGAGTAAGAGAGGATGAGCACCACCCAACCTGCAAGGTAACGTGGTATCAGCGGGACGCGAAGGTGTGACGCCCTGATCACCAGACGAACAACCAAACCACCGGCTACGCTCGCCTGCAGCTGTTACATGAATAAATATAAACTACATCAATATAACCTGTGACAATACAGTTGTACGGAGTTACATAAAGAATGTAAGAAGTATAGTTTGCATCTACAGAAGCATTACAGCGTTTATATAACATGTCTTACTTGTTAGGGTGCTGGGATATAACTGTCCGTGTGGAAGAAGTTCACCATGACATCACTTCTTTCTGGCCGTTGATTAGGCCTATATCCAAAACCCTCAACAAGCCACTTCACCATGACTGTTTAATCGAACCACTGATTTAATGGATGTTTCTTGCATCTAAGGCGACCATATCAGCAAACTTGTTGATTGATGCACTATCAGAAATTACATGGTAAACCCATAGGAGCACTTTATCATCAGTTTATTACGTCAGAGAGAGAGAGAGAGAGAGAGAGAGAGAGAGAGAGAGGTTTAATTTACGGTATTTTGTGGGTTCATTCGAAAATTGCCATTAAATGTTTTCAAATGTCTGGTGGCTTGATCATGCTGTGTTCCACGTGTTACAAACGTAACAGATTACCACGNNNCCCCCATCCCCCTCCACCCTCATCACCACACACCTTGCGGTGTGCCATCTGTTGGCAGATAATATATGCACGTTGTCTACAGCTAATATTCTTGAGTCTATGGATATCGCGGGTCTCGGTAAGGCGGGCGAGGCGACAGGACTTTTGCCGCCGGGTGTACTAGAAATAGTATGATTGTCATAAAATTCTGTGAATCACTCCTCTTTAGCGAGAGTTAATCTAAATTGGAACAATGGTAAATTTGCATAAGTCTTGTGAGCAAATGAATGCAATTAAATCCCCTAACTCACCAACAAATCCTCTCCTCATATACTAGCTAGTTACCTAAGATTTGGCCAAATTCATAGGGTCACTTAGCTATATATTGAGTTCAACAACAGATGACGATGGGCGTGAGTTTCGGTCGTGTTTCTGGGCAGCCAGGCTTCCCAAGCGTGTATTTACAAGTGCTAGCTGAACGGTGGCTGCTAATGGAGTGAGTGAGTATGACGAGTTCCTTCTCCCTCATGGGATTGAAGAGTTGCCGATTATTTATTAATCTATCTATTTATTGCCAGACGCCTCAATCCCGAACGGGGTGGCCACAAACAAATCGCCTCCATGTCACTCTGTCCCCTGCCATTTCACTACCACGCTCCCAACTCACACACCCCTCTCTCATATACCTCTCCACTCCATCCCTCCATCTCATCCTCGGCCTCCCCCTCCCTCTCGCCCCCTCCACCTCACTCACATACACTCTCCTCGTCAATCTTTCACTCTCCATCCTCTCCACATGCCCAAACCACCTTAACGTGTTTCTCCTAACGCTTCCCATCACGTCCTCAACCACACCACAACGCTCCTTCACTTCCTCATTTGTTAGTCTGTCTCTCCATGTGACTCCACATGCTCCTCTCAATTAACTCATTTCCACTGCTCTCACTCTTGACTTCTGTCCTTCCAACAGGGTCCAAGCTTCACTTCCATATGTCAGAGTTGGTATCACAATACTGTCATGTAACAACTTTTTCACT
Organism: Birgus latro; assembly: GCA_018397915.1. Classification (NCBI taxonomy): domain Eukaryota; kingdom Metazoa; phylum Arthropoda; class Malacostraca; order Decapoda; family Coenobitidae; genus Birgus; species Birgus latro. Next base: position 4,446 of record JAGKTI010030135.1, read on the forward strand.
TCCATGCTCACCTCCCTGTTTCTTATCACTGCTTTCAACGAACCAGCAACCTTCCTTCCCTGCTGTACCCTTTCGAGCACTTCACCCTCCAGACTACCATCCTTACTCATCACACTGCCCAAGTACTTAAATTCACTCACATTCTCCATNTCTATCTATCTATCTATCTATCTATTGCCAGACGCCTCAATCCCGAACGGGGTGGCCACAAACAAATCGCCTCCATGTCACTCTGTCCCCTGCCATTTCACTACCACGCTCCCAACTCACACCCCCCTCTCTCATATACCTCTCCACTCCATCCCTCCATCTCATCCTCGGCCTCCCCCTCCCTCTCGCCCCCTCCACCTCACTCACATACACTCTCCTCGTCAATCTTTCACTCTCCATCCTCTCCACATGCCCAAACCACCTTAACGTGTTTCTCCTAACGCTTCCCATCACATCCTCAACCACACCACAACGCTCCTTCACTTCCTCATTTGTTAGTCTGTCTCTCCATGTGACTCCACATGCTCCTCTCAAATAACTCATTTCCACTGCTCTCACTCTTGACTTCTGTCCTTCCAACAGGGTCCAAGCTTCACTTCCATATGTCAGAGTTGGTATCACAATACTGTCATGTAACAACTTTTTCACTTCCATGCTCACCTCCCTGTTTCTTATCACTGCTTTCAACGAACTAGCAACTTTCCTTCCCTGCTGCACCCTTTCGAGCACTTCACCCTCCAGACTACCATCCTTTCTCATCACACTGCCCAAGTACTTAAATTCACTCACATTCTCCATATCCTTCCCATCCAATCTCACTGTACACTCACTGGCTTCACTTCTCTCGAAGACCATCACTCTACTCTTCCCCACATTCACCTTTAGATTCCGTTTCTTACACACTCTCCCAAACTCATCTACCAAGCCTTGCAGCTCCCCTTCGTCTTCACTTAACAACACAGTGTCATCTGCAAACAACAGTACAGGGAGTTTCCACACACTGCCCTCTCTCACTAGGGCCACTCCGACATCCACTGCCCGACCTTGTATCTCTTTTATAACCCCATCCATATACAGATTGAACAACCATGGAGACATGACACATCCTTGTTTCAATCCAGCCTTCAAATGGAAAGATTTATTAATTACAAGGCTAAATACAGTTAAATTACTCCGTGAAATATACAAGGTGAATCTAACTTAATTTAATCTTAGTTTTAATTAAACTAAACCAAATAATCCCTTTTATCTATAAAAATATATGTTAAACCCACTTTTCCTTTTCTACGTGAGCTTTTCATCCTCAGGACACGTCAACTATCATGCAGACGCAGTTAGGTCAATGGAAAATTCCTAAGTATTTACATATATGTACAATATTCGTGTCCTGCGTGGCACGAGTTCCCTTGTACTCACCTCACATATGCCCACATGGCACTGTAATAGGTTTGTCGCCTTCGGGCGTAATAAATCAGTCAAATCAAATCAGATCAATTAGTTGTCCACAAGGGTTAAACGCAGTGGCATTTTATTTATTAATAATAAGAAGTATTAACAGAACGTAATCTCTGGGTTATTAAACTTCTCGAATTATTATTAGCACTCTGGAAGTTTCCCTCTGCCTTTAACAACGACAACTATTGTAAAAAGTAAAGAGCACAACTGCTCTGGGGGGAAATATTTCCCACAATGATGTAGTAAATGGAAGGTAGGCTATATTGTAAAAACAAGTGAATAAATTAAGGTATGCTATGCAGAAAAAAAAGGATACTAATAAAGCATGATTGGGTATGTCTCAAAAACAGTGTGATATTTAAAGTGTGCTTTGTGGCAAAAATATTGAGATGTAAAAGAAAATTAAGTATGGAATATAGAACAAGTATTGTGTGTTCTGGCCTAATGATGAGACTGAACTTTTCCATAACGTTGCACCATTTGGCCCATTTAAATAATTGGAGGTGGGGGAGCCGCTCATTACACACAGGACATGCACATCCAAAACACCACAGCGCCGCACAAAACAGCATTATAGGTTACAGTGAATAGCATGCACAGAGAGGGGGTTCCAAAACTTTCTCTTTAACAAACACTGGATATGGACTGAAAGAAAAAGAAAAAAAGGAGGGGTACAACAATGTACAGTACAGCACAATACAAAACACAATATATTGGTTGTTGTTAAAGAGAATCATTACAGATACATGCAGAACAACCCACATAACAAGCAAAGGATATCAGCAAACTGTTTCTGGAAAGGAGGATAACATTGCTAATACCAGCCAGAACAGCCCTCATAACATGGTACGTCACAGTTCACTGGTTACAGGGAAGTCATAATGAAAGTATCCTTTCAGTAGGAACGTTGGATTCCAGAGTGGACATCATTACTATATAATGACGTCTCAGAACACTAATTGTAACATGTCCTTCTAGTAGTTACACATGAAATCTGTAGTATAAAAGAGAAATGCTCGCCAAACATGATATTTTTCGATAAATGGAAGGTGTTGACTGTACACAAAATAATAATAATAATAATAATAATACCATTATTATTATTATTATTATTATTATTATTATTATTATTATTAAGGTATTATTACTGATCCCCCAACTATAATCATAGGTGATCTATGTTTCCGTCATTTTTATTATTATTATTATTATTATCAATATTATTATCATTAAGCTCCGCCATATAAATGGCGAAGCTTATTCATATTCACCTGTCCCCGAGCCCCTCCTGGGTGGGAACGGGTAAATGTGGATGACTTTGAACTACTTTTAAAGGTCACAGACTTGTTTATGATGCCATAATTTCATGCCATATCTGTACGTATCCATGGGGAAACTTCCTTATTGTGGCAACACAAGTAAACAGGTAACTTGTTACGCTTCACCATATATATGGCAAAGCTTATTGTTTGGTAAATAGAATAGTATTATTATTATTCTTTGCATTTTTTTCTTAGATCTTGATAATACTGTACAGGAAGGTACCCTAGGGTAACTCAAGAGCTTGTGCCAAATATAAATGACCTTTACCCCTTTTTGAAGGTCAAATACTCATTTATGGTGCAAAAATTGCATATTTGAAGTTGAAATATCTCAGATACTATTTGGCTGAAAATCCTATGATGGAAAAGTTTGCTGAGAATTTAGGCTGAATATTTTGCCATTTAGGCTTGTGAAAAGTACCTATCTCAAATCTGCTCAGTGTTTTCTTTGTAACACGTTTCAGAGAAAACCACAAAAGCTGTAAGGTTATAACTTTACAGAAATATAGTTGTGGTCCCTCTTATTATCTGAAAGGATTGTGAGTACAGTTAACAGTGCTGTTAACCAGTTATTGAGACACATGTAAAACGTTCCCATGCATTCTTCCACACCTAAGTCTTCAGATCTTGTTGATATTACACAAGATGCAACCTTTGGTTAATCTAAGTACATGTTCCAAATATGAATGAACTACTTTTAAAGGCCACAGGCTTGTCTCTAATGCCGAAATTTCATACCATATATACCCTAAATATTTATGGCGACGTATCATTTCTATGGGTACAGAATAAGTAAACATGTAATTAGTTAGCCTCCACCTACTGCATTGGTGAAGACTATAGTTTTTGCTGGTATTATTATTATTCTTATCTCAGAGCCTCGCAACGATTCCAGAAGAACCAAAGACTGTGCAAGGAATCTGAAGGGCCCAGGTTATGTGTCCTGGCATGGGCCATTGCTGAAAGAAAAAAAATCCAAATCTCCCCGATGGGTTCAAGGTCATCATAAGAAACAGCAGTAGACACATGTGTTCTTCGACACTTTTGTCAGATCCCTTGTTGATGTTAAACAAGAAGCTGCCTTAAGGTCTTCAGATCTTTTTTATATTACACATACCTTACCACACAATGAAGCTTCCTTATTGTGGCTACACAGTAAGTTTATGTGCCTAATTGTTATTAGTCTGGCCTCAGAGACTCCCGACGATTCTAGGAGAACCGGAGACTGTGCAAGGAATCTAAAGGGCCATGGTAATGTGTCCTGGCATGGACCATTCCTGATAGAAAAAAAATCCAAACCTCCCCAGTGGGGTCAAGGACACTAAGAAACAGTAGATGGAGACTAGTGAGAGTCGATGGGACAGTTACAGAGTTCTAGCTAGTCTTCACCTACTATGTAGGTGGAAACTATTGTTTTCGCTGGTACTATTATTATTATTTTCGTCTCTGAGTCACGCAACTATTCCAGGAGAACCAGAGAATGCTCAAGGAATCTGGAAGGCCAAGGTTATGTGTCCTGACATGGGCCATTGCTGATAGAAAAAATCCAAATCTCCCCAATGGGGTCAAGGTCATTGTAAGAAACAGTAGCAGATACATGCATTCTTCAGCACCATTGTCTCCCTTGTTGATGTTAGCCAAGAAGTTACCTTAGGGTTTTCAGATCTTGTTCACAAACCTTAGCCTATTGCGAAGCTTGTTTACTGTGTCTACATAATAAGAATACGTAACTAATCATTATTATTCTGGCGTCAGAGTCTGGTGATGATTCCAGGAGAATCGGAGACTGCACAAGGAATCTAAAGGGCCCAGGTTATGTGTCCTGGCTTGGACCTTTGTTGATAGAAAATAAGTTCCAAATCTCCCCAGTGGGGTCAAGGTCACTAAAAACAGTAGATGGAGACTACAGACTGCCTGCAGAACAGTTACAGTGTTGTTGTTGTTGTTATTATTATTATTATTATTATTAGTAGTAGTAGTAGTAAGCTTTGCAATATATATAGAGAGGCCTAATGTTTTGTTAATTATTATGATTATTATTAGTCTCCATCCCCTACATAGGTTGAGACTATTGTTTTTGCTGGTATTATTGTTACTATTCCAGCCAAAGAGTCTCACGACGATTCCAGAAGAACTGGGCACTGCACAAGGAATGTGAAAGGCCCAGGTTATGTGACCTGGCATGGACCATTGCTAATAGAGAAAAAAGTACAAATTACCCCAATGGGATCAAGGTCATTGTAATAAACAATAGATTGAGACTAGTGACTGTCCACAGGACGGAGTTCTAGCTTTTCTTTGCACTTTTTTTTTTTCTTAGATCTTTCTTTCTTTCTTTCTGTCTTTCTGGTGTATCAGGCTCCACTCCACCAACATGTGGTGATCTGCTGAGATTGTATATAGGGTTAGATGTGCTTGTAAGTGTATTTGTTGTGTTGAAATAGCTTTGGATGTGTGTGTAGTCTGTGAACCAAGTGTAATCAGCCCACGCAAGCCGACTGGGTGCAAGCATACTTTACAGTATGCAACACTGGTTCAACCACAGCACCCCTTATGTCCGCCAATGCAGTACTTGTTCGGAAGAACAATCCCAAAGTCTATCACCCTGGAGGGGCGTGAACCCTCGTTCATCAGATGATATTATACAGGAAGGCACCTAAGGGTAACCCAAGTACTTGTGCCAAATATAAACGACCTTGACCTATTTTTGAAGGTCATATACTCATTATTGCATATCTGAAATTGAAAAATCTCAGCAACTAATTGGGATACAGCTGTTTGGTTGAAAATCCTTTGATGAAAAAGTTTGCTGAGAATTTTGGCTGACTATTTTGTCACAGCCTAGTGGAAAGTAACGAATTTAAATCTGCTCGGTGTTTTATTTGTTGCACGTTTTAAAGAAAAGTACCTATCTCAAATCTGCTCAGTGTTTTCTTTGTAACACGTTTCAGAGAAAACCACAAAAGCTGTAAGGTTTACGAAAACTGTAAAACTGAAGATTTATAGAAATATAGCTGTGGTCCCTCTTATTATATGAAGAAATATGGTCACAGTTAAACATAAAGTTAGCCAGTTGTCGTGCCGCTACCCGGGTGTCGTTACGGTATTTCTCGGGAATAAATCCTCCCGTATTTAATATCAAGTGGTAGCGTAGTTTAACTCCGCCTCGACACAGGTAACGCACGACATGGGGGGACTTCACTAAAATGCCCCGACACACATGTACTTAAAACTGGGAACTGGAAGAAGTGAAAAAGTAATATGGCTTTTCTAGGCTTTAATTACAAAATAGTATTTACAAAAATCTACAAATAAGTCTGAGGTAATTCCCACCTCACTTCACTACGTGCATAAGTACCTAAAAACCGCACATACACGTCTACTCTTAAAATCACTGGAATATTAACACTATTTTAATAAAGCAAAGCCAGTCTTGTAAAAACTCACTAGTGCTGTTATATATATATAGCACTCTTTAGTTATTCATATATATGAAATCACTGTTATATCAATATAAGAAAAACACACTTAAACATTTAAAATCTTAACTCCCTCCGTTTCAAACTAGGAGTCCTTACTAGTTCTTAAACTCCTTCCGTTTTCTAACTAGGAGTCCTTACTAGTTCTCAGACACAGATAACTAGGAGTCCTTACTAGTTCCCAGACGACAGACAAATAAATAGCACTGTTGGTCAGTTATACCCGCGGTCACAAAGTATGTACTTCCACTTACTACCAGTAATGCTCTCATGCTGGCTCCCTGGAACTTTACTCTCGGCTATACAGCGACGTCTCTGCACCAAGCGCGCCAAGCTGTCTCACCGTCCTCCAACTACTCTGTGTCTGCTCTTCGCCAAGTTCTAGTCTGAACTGAGGTCTGTACCCCTTTCTGGCCTCAAAAGGTTGCCAATATTCGCCAGCAGTCATATGGGGTGTGGTGGGTGGTGATGAGTCACCCACTCACCCAGTGCCATCACCCACTCACCCAGCGCCGTCACCCACATCACCCACCGTAGAGGCCCGATCAGACTCGCTGTGTCAGCATGTGCTCTCACGGTCTGAACTGCCTAGCCAACACTTTTCCTGTGTAAACAACTCGACCAACACCACCCGCACTACTCCTCTCTCTCTCCTCCTCCTTCCTCTATTTATTTCTTCCTCTCAACCTCTCTTCCTTATTCCATCTCCCTATTGCCCACAGCTGTACACCGAATCGCTACTCTTTCTCCCCTGTCCGCATTTCATCCTTAACTCACTTCCGGTAGGCGGTGTCATTTGCACCTCTGTCACCGCTGTGTGTCTGACACCTGCTTGAGGGGATCCATGTCGGCTTCCCGACACAGTTACTGAGACAAATGTAAAATGTACCCATGCGTTCTCCCACACCTTTGTCTTCCGATCTTGTTGATATTACACAAGAAGCAATCTTAGGTTAATATATGTACATGTTCCAAATATGAATGACCTTGAACTACTTTAAAGGTCACCGACTTTGTACCCAAAATTTCATACCTTGTATACCATATATAATCATGGTGAAGCTTCCTTACTTTGGCTACACAATACGTAAATAGGTAACTAGTTAAGCTTTGCAAAGCTTATTGTTTTGGTATTATTATTTCTCTGGTTTTTTTTTATTAGATGTTGATAATACACAGGAAGGCACGCTAGGGTAACCCAAGTACTTCTGCCAATAAATGACTTTAACCTGTTTTTGAAGGTCATATGCTCATTTTTGGTGTAAAAATTGTATATTTGAAATTGAAATAGCTCATAAATTGATCGAGATACAGCTATTTGGTACAATATCCTCTGCTAATAAAGTGTGCTAAAAATTTAGCTGAATATTTTGCTATTTAAGCTAATGGAAAGTACGGAATTCAAGTCTGGTCAGTGTTTTCTTTGTCGCACGTTTGATTGAAAACCACGAAAGCTGTAAAGTTGTAACTTTACAGGAATATAGCTGTGGTCCCTCTTATTATCAGAAGGGAATATGTTTGCAGTTAAGCATACAGTTAGCCAGTTACGTTGTGTTCATATGAAATTTTTAGGCAGTGAACACAAAAGCAAAATTTGCATAATTCCAATCAGTACCATAAACAGTTACGGAGAAGCTTCCCTACTGTGGCTACACAAGTTAACAGGTATCTAGTTATCATTATTATTAATCCATCCTATTACTGTAGATGGAGATCCTTATTTCTGGTGATTTATTATTATTATTATTATTATTATTATTATTATTATTATTATTATT
>JAGKTI010030136.1:0-12470 GCA_018397915.1 Birgus latro
AATTCCTTCCAAATTCCTCATCCACTCACTTCTTACTCTCTCTTACCGATATTTTCACCTCTCTTTTCCTCTCTACATATAACTCGCTCTTCTGTCTCTCAACTTCTTCCACGCCCCTGTTTCTCATCCACTCACCATATGCTTTCTTCTATTGTGCCACGGCCTCTCTCATCTCTTCATTCCACCATGCTGTTCCCTGCACTCCCTTTCGTCTTCTCTTCGCCCCACACAACACCTCACATGTTGCACAGATTTCCTCTGTGAATATCTTTTACACACCTTCCACGTCCCCCGTCTGCTCCAATCCATATTTACCCAATTGCTCCTCACCTTCTCTTTTATATTCTGCCTTTTTCCATCCTCTTGTATCCTTCCCACCCTCCTTGTGTGAACTACTTCCTTCTTTCCTTCCCTTCTTCCTTTTCTCCATTTCATTGGGACTGATTCTGACCCCAACCTCTATATGCTCTTGCATCCATTACACACCTTTTCATCCTTTCATCCACACAAGCATAATCAATCATCGCGTTTCGTTCATTCAGTTCACCACCCACCTCTCTCATCACTTGCCACATATACCTATGGATCATTTTGTGCCTGACGAGGGTATTGGTTATCACCAACCCCCTCCCAGCACAAATGTCCACTAAAGCACTGCCATTCTCGTTCATCTCTGCAGGCACACCCCACTCACCAACCACTCCATCCACCTTCACATTCCCTACTTTTCCATTCATATCTCCAGTCAAAAACACTCTGTCATTCCTTTCAAACTATTCCATGCACACTTTCACATTTGTCCAGAACTTCTCTCACTCTGCTTGCACGATCTTGCATTGGTGCATACATGCACACAATCACCCACATTTGTAGTCCTATTTTAAATCTTACCCACACAGTCATTGAGCCAACTGATCCATACTCTCTTATATTCTCCTTCCATCTGTTACTCACATCAGTATACACTCCTTCTTTTGTTCTCTCAGTCTCACCTACTCCCGCGCATATACCCCATTCATACTCCCATTCTCTCAAACTCTCACCTCACCATTTAGTTTCAGTTAATCCACATACATCCACTTTCGCACCTCAAGCACTTGGACAATCTCTCTTTCTTTCACCTCATCATTTGCACCCTTTACATTCCACATAGCTATCAGTGTCATGTCCTTTGTTTGGTCCTTAGTCGTCACCTTTTGGTCAGTCCTGGTCTAAGGCTTCTTGTTAGTGATTTAATACTAGCTGGTATGGATTTGTTCATACCAAGTCAACAGTTCACTAAAAGACTGAACTCTCCAAAATGGTTTGATAACAACTGTGCAAGAGCAAGAGACCAAAAGTCATTGGCATATGACACTTACTTAAAATCAAAAGCATCTGAATCACTCTGACAATTTAAGATTGCTAGAAACCATGCAAAAGCTGTAATGAATCTCGCTAAATCAAACTTTCTTCATAATCAAGCATCAAAACTACTTAACAACCCTAATGACAATAGAATATTCTGGTCAACTCTTAATTCTTTCAATAATAACTTTAACAAGTCATCATTCCATTTCCCCACTAAAGTCTTCAGATGGCAACATTACAAATGACCCACATAGGAAAGCAAATATCTTTGCCAGTACATTTGCCAGAAATTCTACCTTAGAGGAAGTCAGTCAGAACGTCCCAGTACTAGAACTTGACTCTTCCGAAATTGTTCCACTTAAAATACAGACAAGATACGTAAAATCCATCCAAGACAATTTACCTACCAACAAAGCTCCAGGCCCAGATGGAATTCCTCCAATTGTTTTGAAAAAGTGTTCCCCAGAACTCGCACCTGTTCTTGCTAAACTATTCAGACTATGCATACGTACTTCTTCATTCTCTAATTCATGGAAAGAAGCCAATATCCACCCAGTTCCAAAGAAAGGAAGTTCCTCTGGCCCCTCTGATTACAGACCAATAGCTGTCACATCTTCTCGTAGTAAAGTATTTGAAATTTTAATCGATAAGCACATAGTTAAACACCTTGAATCCAACAACTTATTCAGCGATAAACAATGCGGTTTTCGCCACGAAAGATCCACCATTGACATACTCAATCTCCTGACTCATACCATCCATCAATCAATCGACCTACATGGATATTTCTAAGGCTATGATATTTCTAAGGCTTTCGACAGAGTATGGCATCGTTCCCTGCTGTCCAAATTCCCTTGTTAAGGACTAACGTCTTTTGTTCCCCTGCTTGTCTCATATCTCAGCGACAGAAAAATAAGAGTAAAAGTTGATGATGTATATTCCAATTTCCACTCAATTAACGCCGGCGTGCCACAGGGATCAGTTCTGGCCCCAACTTTGTTCCTGGTTCATATTAATGATCTTTTATCTGTCACCCTCAATCCCATCCATTCATATGCAGATGACTCAACACTTTACAGTTCATTCACACTCAAACACCCATTTACAAAGTCTGATATTTTCAATTCTCAACTCAGCACAGCCATCTCCATAAATCAAGACTTATCTATAATCAGTGAATGGGGACAAAACAACCTTGTCTCATTTAATGCTAGTAAAACCAAATATAGGCAATTTACTAATAGACAGATATTGCCTGATTCATATATTACCTGCAATGCTACTAATATTCCCGTCTCCAAAAGTATTGAAATTCTCGGCGTCTCACTTAACAGTGCCCTCAGCTGGACCTCTCATGTCAGATCACTTGCTAAAACCGCCTCAAAGAATCTTGGATTATTGTACAGAGTCCGTAACTTATTCACTGACGAGCAGATAGCTTTAATTTACAAGAGTCATGTGCGTTCTCGGCTTGAATATAGTTCACCCTTGTGGAATGGATGTGGAGAGGTTGCATTAAAACAACTAGACAAAATTCAGAAGAAAGCTGTTGGAATTATTAATAACCCTGCTGTTACAAATAATTTACCTCCCCTAAGAATAAGAAGGAATGTTGCCTCTCTTGCATTATTTTGCAGATATTTTTATGGCAAATGCTCAGACGAAGCTGCGTCCATTGTGCCACCTCTCCATGCCTTCCCTCTTGCTACACGGGCATCTGGCAGCGCTTATGACTGGAATGTCACACAGCCATATTGCAGAACTTCCGCCTATCAGAATCATTTTATTCCCCGAACTGTATCTCTCTGGAACTCGCTTCCCCAGAGTTATTTCCCTCCAAACTTCAACCTACAGCTGTTGAAATCCAACTGTTACAGATATTTCACGAATGGAGGACACCAGTAATTTGGTGTATGGATTTATTTTTTTCATTCATTTGCTTTTCCTTCCTCTGTTCTGTTATTTAAAAAAAAAAAAGTTGTTTTCCGGGGAGGGGCACTAACCCTCCGCCAACCCACTTGTTGTAACATAGGGAACACGTGGCGTTTATGAAGCAGTTTTGAGAATTAAATGTAGTTAGCTTCCATGCCTCGGTACACAGTGCATTCACGAGCCAGACTGGGAGGCAAAATGTATGTTACTCTCATCGTTGATTTTTTAATGATCGTCAGACCTTACGAGCCTGCCTTCACCTTCACTCTCAGTTCAACAAGATCATATAGAGTGCAACGCCTCAGCTCTGCTGCCGAAGAAAGGGTCGCACCTTTGATCCCATCAGGCCCAAATGCTTTACCAGTACTGAGGCCAGTGATGGCAGAAAATTCATCAATTAATGAAACTTTAATGTCAGCCATGAGGAAGTCAGAGGGGAGAAGTGATGGAGGAACAGCACCAGAACCGTGTAAGTTGGAACTGGAGGAGAAAGTCTGAGCGAAGAGTTTGGCTTTATCAGTAGAAGAAATTGCTACAAGGCCATCAGAATGGAAAAGAAGAGGGAAGAATGATGAAATAAAGTTGTTAGAACGGTTTTTGGCAATGTGCCAGAAGGAGCAGGAAGAATTCGAGTTGGAGAGTTCAAAACATTTAGTATGAGTGAAATTATTTTTAGCAGAGCTAAGAACAGACTTAGCACGATTCTGGGCAGAAACATATAAGAGATGAGAATCAGGAGTGCGTTGGCTCCAGTACCTTTTGTAGGCCTCCTCCTTGTTGTGGCTAGCACTAGAACAAGCGTGATTAAACCATTTTTTTTTTTTTTGTATCAGTCAGAGGATATGAGAAAGGAATGTATGCTTCCACGCTCATGAGAATAACCTCCGTAATAGCAAGGAACACTCAGATGCTCTCAGCCATGGAAGCAATCATGATTCAAGGGAAAATCAAAGTAGTACTGCCTGAGGACCTCCCAGTCAGAAGCCCCAGAGTGCCAGAACCGATGCTTCTTTGGAGGGCCCACAGGCCTTACTGGGGTAACAGGACAGTTTAAGGTGATCAGATATGTTGAAACTCTCTCCAAGGCGGTTAGGGATACGGTTAGGGTTCTGTACAAGCTGCTCCAGGTCATGAAGGATAATAATGATGTATGCTTGTTCACCACGCAGATCAGTGAGAGGAGAGAAGAGCCAAAGGTTGTGGTGAACACTGAAATCTCGCAGAATGGAGATTTCAGAGAAAGGAGAAATGGATAGGATGTGTTCCATCTTAGAAGGAAGAGAGTCGAAGAATTCTTCATAGTCAGCAGAATTAGGGGATAAGTAATCAGCACAGCTATGACAGGAAAGCCGAAGCCATAGAGTAGAGAATTCAGAATATTCAAATTCAGGAACACGAAAGCAAGATATGTCGTTGCGTACATGTACACAATTGTCACCTTTGGCTTTGAAATGAGTATAAAGAAAGTAGGAGGGTACAGAGAAGGGTCTGCTATCGGTTGCCTCAGACAGCAATGTCTCAGTTAGGAAGAGAAGGTGGGGTTTAGAGGAGGAGAGGTGGTGCTCAACAGAAAGTTGGAGGAAAGGGCGCTAATGTTGCAGAAATAAAGAAGAAATGAGTCAAACAGTGGTTCCAGGCATCTCGCTGGGTCGTCACCGGGAGAGGGTCAGATAGTGAGGGCTTTGATAGTCCCCATTCCCCGCCCAGCGGACTCCGAGGCTTTGTTAGATGCCAGGTTTTTGCTCATTTTGCTCATTTTTGAAGGCTCCAACATGCTTGCATGTGTCGGCCTTGGTCACCTAATGGCGGCTCTCCATGCTGCTCGATCTCTGGCAGCCTCCCTATTCAGTCCCTTAACCCTTAAGTCACATTTAATGACCTCATCCCATGTCTTTCTCGGTCTACCCCTCCCAACCCCTCCCCCAACATTAACACCTCTCACCCTCTGTACCCAATTATCCTCCCCCATCCTCTCCACATGTCCAAACCACTTCAGCCTGCCTCTCCTCATCACAACACCAATACACTCCAGTCCCATCCTACCTCTCAACTCTTCTATCGTAAGCCCAGCCCCCCCAGGCCTTGCACGCAGGGACGCACTGCACATCCACCTAATCATTGTCATTTCTGTACGTTTGAACCTGCGAATATCTTCTTCCTTTACTGCCCAGGTCTCACTACCATACAGCATCACACTCCTGACACATGTTGCATACAAAGACCCCTTAGCACGTAAGGAGAGTCCTCTCAATGTCAGGAAGTGAAATGTGTAAGTTGCATTTGGTTTGGTGTTGACAGTTAGAGGAATTTGTATTGGAGAGCATGCTGGCCTACTCTCTGTGTTACTGGAACGCTGGAAAAGTTCAGCAAAAGGAGGATGGTCAGGAGCTAGTTCAGAGGGCTGATGAAACGGGAGCTCAAGCTCTCCCTGTCATCAGCTTTCCATCCACCCTGGGAGTACCACCCTGTTCGACTGGTGCTACTGTCAGTATGACTGATATATAATTAGTTTTTACCAAGTTCCAATCTTCCCTTAGAACACAGCCCCTTAGGTCGCCAGTTGCCTTACTGGGCGAACAGGGAGAAGGAAGCAGTTTGCGTTGACCAGATTGACCATTCTGAGAAATGAATTCGAATTTTTCCAGTTGCGAATGGGACAACCAGCTGCAAAACACAAGCAGATATACAGTTTGCATATATAATATGTTTGTGTGTAATAATATTCGTGTATAATATATTCATGCATAATATTATTTGTGTATAATATTATACGAAATCGGACGCACTTTTGAATGGTAGGTTGCCAGTGTACGATAATGACAACCTCAGTGGCTCCGTGACTATAATAGTTATAAACTTTTTGAAAGGTCATCTCAATATTAAAACAATATTCTAGAGGTTCTTTGTATCTTTTTCCTCACCAATCGCCTTCCTTTTCTGTTTTCCTATTGAAAATACACACACCACTCCTGTGTATCCTTGCAAATACAAACACAAACTATACGGTGCCTCAAAGTATACACAAACACATCTAAAAGATAGGTAGACAGTACCAAACATTATACATACTTAGCCGTTCATAATAACGCTTTTTTTTTTTTTTTTTTTAATAATATCGGGAATGTGTTTACAGGGGAGATACAGTAATTTCAGGCCTGCCTGCCCTAATTCAGGCACAAGTGAGAGTCCATGGCAGGCCAAAGCTGTTATTTGACCAATTAACAGCTTTCTAAACCTGGATACAATTCTCCAGAATATACTACAAATCAGTTTTTAAAAAATACAACCAAATACAACACATGTAAATGGTATATAAGTATAACCAATATTTAAGTGTTCATATGTCGCATTCATCTGCTGATAATGGTTTTCCAACGTAATTTATTCAGTATCTCGATTTGCATGCAGATCAGCTGGATGGATGATTAGCACAGGCTGTCCCACATGATGTTTTTGATGGCTAATTGGTTATTATGTTGGTTAGGTACGGTGGTAGTTATTTCGGGAGTGGTGGAAACGTTGGTTGTTTCGGAAGCTGTGGTACTGATTTTGGGAGTAGTTGTGGTGGTAATAACAGTTGTGGTGGTAATTGCGGTAGCGGTGATGGTGGCAATGTCGGTTGTGGTGGTGACTGTGGTGATTAGTTTTGTAACATTGTTGTAGTGGTTGTTGGGATGCGGATTTTGATAGTAGAGGTGTTAATATCCGTTTGGTGGTGTAGTCTACCGATGTTAGTAGTGGTGGTAACACTGGCTGTCATGAAAGCTGTGACTGTGAGTTTGGTAATGAAGGTAGGAGTAATGGCAATCCTAATGGTGATGGTAATGTTGGCCACGATGGTATCTGTGTTAGTTGTTTCAGGAATAGTGGTAAATATGGTTATGACGGCAGCTGTGCTATTGATTTAGTTGTGGTGATATTGTTGGGGTTTGTTGTTCACGTAATGCCACTCAGGGATGAGTGAGGCTGGTCACACTCATCTTAAATGTCAGGAACAACATGCCTAGCCAGGGGCTCCTACGCTCCTCATAGGGTAACACAGGATTGGGTGATGGATGGATGGATGGATATTGTTGGTTGTGCTGGTAGTTCTGGTAATATTTTTAGATGTAGTGGTAATGTTGGTCGTGCTGGTAGTTGCGGTACTGATTCACCGGAGTTTTCTTTTTCTTTTTCTTTTCTTTTCTTTTCTTCACAGATGATAAACAGAGGAAGGGGAAAAAATCATACTCCAGATTGCCGGTGTCCTCCATTCATTAAAAAAAAAAAAAACCTTTAACAGCTAGACTTGAACTGGTGCAGGTGGAAGAGTTGGGGGTAACTATTCTGGGGAAGCGAATTCCAAAGAGAAACAGTTCGGGGAGTAAAAGGATTCTGATAGGCAGAAGTTGTGCATGTCGAAAATAATAACAGGCACTCTCCCATATTATCTCTTGAGTGGTGTAGGGGCCCGATGCAAGGGCTCCGGGAGTTCATCTTATTTTAGGGTAGATGAGCTGCCGACTTCCCTTGATGACAGAATGGAAACAAAATAAATACATCAGATGAAACTACCTGCTCACCTACTCACGTGTGAAGGCCGTCACTCTGCCTGAAGGGTTGTAACCACTGTACCAGCAGGGAAAGTAGTGGTAAACTCTGATTCATAATAGGCGAAAGTGTGACGTTTCGAGCATGATTAATGGGAAGCATTTTGAATGACGCTAGTGAGTATACATCTTCCACGAAGACGAATGCTTTGGTTTTATGTCTTTTAACTACAGTTAGGAAGACATTCAGATTTCGCAAGGTCCCAGTCTTCGCCAGAATACGACAAGCAACAGTTGAACTTACAATCCAGGTCCTTATTTTAGTTCTAGAAGCTAAGTGCAATCAGGCTGGGGCAAAGAACATCTCATGGCTAGCCTGGGAATCGAACCCTGGATCTTTCGGGAGGAGGTACAGTGTGCTTCCGGCTACACCACTGCCGCCAGCCTCCGTGAAGTGTGTGTGCGTGTGTAGGGGGTGCGGGGGGGAGGGGGAGGCCACTGTTTCTACTCTACCCTGACGGTATTGAAGCTATGAACCAGTATTCTGGTGGGCTAAAGAGTCTTTGTAACATCTCTTCCTTTGCGAGATCCTTTGTCTATTTCTCCTTTGTATTTGCTTGTATCCCCATTTTGAGCTTTCTATAATATCATAAAAGTGAATATTAGAGTGCCATATGCAAAAATAAACTGATTAGAAAGTGGTGCTAGAAAGCCCACTAAGCACGAAGAATAGAATATCAAGTATTTTGGTGACTTTAAACCTTCACACATTCGTCCATGTTACTTGGTAAAAAGATGTCAGCACTAATGTGTGGAACATGTTCGAGTTGTGTAACCTTCGATGAAAAAATTATTAGCAGATATGTTATTCAGATTCACAACTTTCCACTGTAGTTTCACTTGTTGCCTTGGTAGAAGTGATCTTTATTTCATTATTTGTTTTCTGAGGAAATCAGATAAGCAAGTCAAGACTTGCAGCTAGCGAAAAACTAATTCGCGCGCTGTGCAGGTGGCAACAGCGGTACCTGGCCACCAGGCAAAATGAGTCACATATAGTCTCTCATATAATCGTTATTTCTGAAGCAATAGGAATCATTTAAGTCGCAAATCTCATGTTTCTAAGGCTGCCCAATCAAGAAAAGAAAAATCGACCAGTTCAGTGCAATGAGTTTCAAAAGTACTTTTGAAAAAAAAAAAATGCAAGTTCTAAGTCCTTTTCACATGGCCATATTATTTTCATTTTTTAAAACCGTCACGTCTCAACCGATTTCCCACCTCCAATACCCCCCAGTCCTGAGCAATTTCGGAAAAAAAAAATGGCTCAAACCTCCGCTTTTGGTGAGAAACATCGAAAATTCATAGATAAATCGTTCTCCTGAGCTTATAAATGTTGCTACAGGTTTTTCGTTCTCTCTCAGGGTACCTGGCTTCAAAGAAAACGAACTATGGGAGGGTTAACTAATTCAAGCCACTTTAAATTATGTATTTATTTATTTATATGGTACGAATTTATGTGTAGTACAAGACTATATTGGTTTTCACACAATAATATAGGTGATATAAGCATTGTTCACTCACCAAACACATCAAGATATGGCACCTTCCTTTACGACATTACCACCACATCACTTGTTTGTTTCTTCCTCTTGCTTCTTTATTTCTTTGTTCCCCACCTCAGGAATCACTTTCACCGTGAATTTCGTCATTGGAGAGACCATGGCGCGACATGTCTTTACTGGCCAGGTCACTGCTAACAGGTGAATTGCTGAGTGAGGGGGGAGGGGGGTCAGGTGGGGCCAGGCAGTATCCCGGCTAGACAGCAGGTAGAGGAAGATCTCCCACATATGCCTACCAAAAATCACCCGTGAAACTGGGAAAATGTGCAAATGACTGACCTTGCAATTGTGCGGCATATGGGTAAGTCGTCGGGTGTCACAGTGACAAAACGTTGCGACGTACCCATACGTCGTCGGGAAACCTCCTGTAGGTTCAGTATTAGCACAAAATTGCACGATTAAAGGCTGTACCATTTTACACCCTCAAACCACCCACTGGCCTGGGGAACAAACTCGTTCGCTCAAACAATTAAAACTAAGCTCACGAAGTTGAAGGCAAGGCCATAAAATCTGACGGTCATTTATGGAGCACCTGTACCTGCTAGATGTAGCCAACCTGGATACTTCACCCGCCTCTCGTTTGGCAGTATTATTAAAAGTGAACGTGCGATGATGAGACCAACTCGCTATTATTCTACGGTCATTTAAAGAATACCTGTAATTGGTAGATGTGATCAGTCTGCATCCCACATTACTGGGTGTATTCAGCAACGATACATCAACGTTGGGCGTGTTCTATCATCACAACACGCCTCAAAAAGTATCGTTAAAAATGGGGGCTTTTCCACACCTTTGCACTCCTTTCCATCTGCTGTCGTATTTTAATATCTATTCTTACTAACTTTAAACGATTATATTCTGCTCTAGAGGTACTTTTAGAATTGAAAGGGTTGCACTACAGCCTTCATCAGCCCCTTCACTAACAAGGGGCTCTCCCGTCTTGAACAAAATCGCCTGGTAGCAACAAAAATAAAATACGGAAAGATGTCATCTGAGTGAACTGGGTAATGAGTGCCACTATGTATGCATACCCCCAAATTCCGTGCAGGAAGCCTGGGAGCTTTAGGGCCCAGCATCTCGTTAGTTTATGAGAGGCTTTAACACCTCATCTTTAGTAGTTTACTCAATATATATGCAAATTAACATCTGTTTGCATGTGATTTATGCAGCCTATGTCACTATTACAGAAGGGAATAGCAGAGTGCTATATGCAAAGGAAATACTGTACGACCCTTGGTGAGGTCAGTCTGGAGATCAAGTTACAGAGATCATTCAGTAGCGTAGAAGGGAAGCCAAATGCTCTCTGCTTTCGTCATGGGTATAACATGACGAACGTAAATTTTGGATATACCTATACTTCTATCCAATTTATCTTGGCCTAAACTTGCCTTCTTTCCATCTTGAATGACGGGCTGCAGCCAGAGAATAGCCATAAAATATGTTACCAGTAAAGACAAAGAGCTATGGAAATGATGTAAGACTGCATCCTTATTCTACCAGTACTATGCAGCTGCGAGAAAATGGCAAAGGAAGGACGAAAACCTCGGAAAAGTCAGCGTAGATGCAGAAGAGACAGCCATATTCTCTTCATCAGTATTACTTCCGTAAGACCTACTTAATCATCTTCTATTTTTTCAATAAAATAATTGGAAAAATAGCGAGTTTTAAGCTTAACTGATCAGTTCATTTCTTTTACCATATGGCGGTAGCTGTAGTAGGAATAATGGTAGCTATGGTAATGATCGTTATGGTGGTAGTTGTGGTAGGAATTCTGGTTGTGATGGCATAGTCTGTTACAGTGATAGTTGTAGTTTTGACAGTGGGAAAGATGACTTTAATATTATTGCTGGATATTGCGGATGTTGTGGTAGGAATTCCGTAAGCGATGATAAAGTTAGTTGTTGTGATCATAGCGCTAGTGATTTTCATAGTGGTGATAATGAATGTATTACCGTATTATTGTTGGCTATGAAGGTAGTTATGGGAGGAATCATGGAAGAGGTAGTAAAACTGGTTATGGCGTTAATATTGGTAGCGATTTTGATGTCGGCAGCAGTGGTAAGTACTATAGCTTTCTCGATCTCATCTGAGAAGAGATGAGCCTCAAGCTTTTGGAAACTGACAGCTGACTTGTCGGAGTGCATTCATTATTAATGATGCATTTAAAATTATTTTATTATAAGGGTTACAAAAACCGTTTTACGATAATATTGCCCAAATAAAATATTATATTTAGTTATCTGTATTAATTAACAGAAAAACGGGGCCTTACAAAGTTTATCAGACACGTTTGTAATTTTTAATTCACGGGACAAATCAATATATCTTCGTAAAGTTTTAAGAGTACCTCGATTTTTTCCCCCATGTTCAGGTAAAAAGTGAATCATCATCCAATGAAAAATGACTGGTATACACGGGTGAAGCAGCTATGTCACCGTCACTTAAATATCCCACAACCCATACCTTATCACAGCTCTGTTGTAAATTGTAACTATATATCTGAAACTTAAAAGGAAGACAAATTGCTGATGATGCGAAAGTAGAAAGCATAATGTAAACTGATGCGACCCCACCACTTGCCATCATATTTGCTAGGTTAGTTTTAACAAACTATCTCAGTAATGACATAATTCATCTTAATATGTCTGAACATTTTAAATAAATTAAAGTACCTGTCAAATTTTACTTCAGCATGTTTTGATTTCCCACAAGAATTCAAATTTCAAACGTATCTAGGCTATTGGATAAACTTTGTAAGGCCCCGTTTTTTAATTATTATGTACAAATAACTATGTATAATATTTTATCTGGGCAATCTTATCGTTATTATTAACCTTTATAATAAAAAATAAACTGCATTGCTAATGATGAATGCACCCCGACAACCAGCCAGCTGCCAGCTGTCAGAAGCTTAAGATTCATTTCTCAGATGAGACTGAATAGGCTATGGCGATTCTGATGGTGATGATGCCTTTGATGTGACCAGTTTATAACGGTAGATGAGGAAGGAAATAGGTAGCAGACAGCTAAGGTAAAACTTTTA
>JAGKTI010030137.1:0-12470 GCA_018397915.1 Birgus latro
TATTGTTATTATTATTGTTGTTGTTGTTGTTGTTGTTGTTGTTGTTGTTGTTGTTGCTGTTGTTGTTGTTAGTAGTAGTAGTAGTAGTACGATAGTAGTAGTAGTTGTAGTAGCAGCAGTAGTAGTAGTAGTAGGAGGAGGAGGAGTAGGAGTTTTGTAAATATCATTAATAGTATACCTTTCCATTCATTTTTCATATATTTATCCTTTTGTACGACTCACTACATTCCTCAGCGGCGCCGTCATGTCAGTTTCCCGCGTTTTGCTTCGGTTCCGGTAAATCCGCGTTGTGTTTTCCAGCGTAGTGTAGCGGCGACTCTCGTAATTATCCCCACAAGGCAAGCAGCTTACCCCCCAGCCGCCACTAAGCAGGGCCTTGAGTACCGTACCGAGCTGCACCTTTTTTTTTTTCTTTTTTTCCAACACATTCTAAAAATTTCGTGGGTTTAAGGTGGTATTTGGCAAGGCAGGAATGTGTGACGGGGCTGTGTGACGCGCCTCGTTGCGTCCACTCTCTCTCTCTCTGAAGTGTGTATTGCTCCTCCCAAGATGGTTATAAGATGCTCAGGCTCGTGTTGAGGAATTATACCCACACACTGTTGTTTGTTTTTATTGATGATGATGATAATGATGATGATGATGTTGTTGTTGTTGTTGTTGTTGTTGTTGTTGTTGATGCTTAACCCCAGTCTGTCTGCCCGAGCAGACCCATCGACCACAGGTAAGCAACTACTTCAGTGAGACCGTCCTACAGGTACAGTACAGTATATACGCCATGAAGGGATCGTGTACCACCTTCTGGCAGACAGCGTCTTACTAGCGTCGGACCAGGGCCCTTCCCACGGCTAAGTGCAAAAGTGCAAGGAATTATGAGGTTTTGCTCCCGGGTGGACGCCGCACCTGCTCAGCTTCACCCAGGGTTTACAGTGCCACCACGTGTAGGCTCCTCGTCAGCGCCACCCACGTAGTTTTGTCGTGTTTAATGTGAATGTAGAACTGTTTTGACCCATCTGCGATCCTCTGGAGGTATATACCTTTCGGGAGAAGGTGAGAAGGTGTATTTTATATCAGCATATAATACAGCTCACAAACAGTCGGCTGTGCCCTCAATGCAACGTGATCCCCACCACACCACAACACAGTCATCTCATGCACCTCACTACCGCAGCACCACAACACAGTCATCTCATGCACCTCACTACCGCAGCACCACAACCCCCTCAAAACTATCTCAGCCAAAGATCTGTAGAGGCTCCTGGCTAAGTGGCTGCGTGTCTTGCATCCCACTGGGGCCATATTCAGATCAGCCTGGGAGCACAACAACAACAACAAGAACAAAAACAGCAGCAGCAGCAGCAGCAGCAGCAGCAGTATTAAGTCAAGACGATTTACACTTCTCCTTTCTGCCAGACCCACAGGAACAGCCAGCCCGAATTATGATGAGTCGCTGTACCGTTTTGAAAAATGAAATAAGGAAAGTTGGAACCGCAGATTTTTTTTTTTTTTTTTTTTTTTTTTTTTTTTTTAACTCATTGGGGGGATTTTTTATCGGTGGTTTTTTTTTTTTTTTTTTTTTTTTTTTTTTTGTGACACTAGTGGGGGTGTGTGTACTGAGGGGTGAAGAGTTACTGGTGAATGTCTGGTATGCATCTGGGGTGTGGCTGAGGTGTGTGTTATGTGTATCTGGGGTGTGTCTGAGGGGTGTGTTTAAGGACAAAGGACATCTTTTGGGGTGTGTTGGAGTGGCGGGTACGACTGATTGGAATGGGTGCGATTATCAGATGTGTTCTTTATATATTCAGCCAAGCATCCAGGTATCAGAGGCGTTTGACATTCATGGATTCTTTAAACAGGCTGACAAAGGACGAGTTTTTAAGGAGACACAAGGTAACAAAAAGCAGACCTGTACCTCACATAAACACCTTTGCTCTCGTAGACTCACCTGGGTAGCTCATTGAAGCTGACATAAGAGCAGTTGGTTTAGCGGAGATATTGTGTTAGTCAAGGTGTTAATTGCTTTGAAGGCTTTATTGTTATTATTGTTGTTTGTTGTTGTTGTTGCTGTTGTTGATGTTTATTATTATTATTATTATCCTCATCATCATCAAAATTGTTCTTTTTGTTGTTGATGTTTTATTATTATTATTATTATTATTATTATTATTATTATTATTATGCAAAGAACTCTTATATACAAGTACCCCTGCTCAGTTGTTTACCTTGTACACGGGTTTTATTCGCCCGTGTATGGAGTACAACTCTCATGTGTGAGGAGGCTTCCCACATGCAGCTCTTCTCAATAGGGTGGAGTCAAAGGCTTTTCGTCTCATTAACTCTCCTCCTCTTACTGATTCCCTTCAACCTTTGTCTCTTCGCCGCACTGTTGCATCTTTATCTCTCTTCTATCGCTACTTCAATGGTCACTGTTCCTCTGAACTGTCTGCTTGCATCCCTCCACCTCTACGACGGGCACGTAGTACCCGTCTAGCAACAAACTCTCATCCCTTTTCTGTCCAACTCTCTAATGCAAGAGTTAACCGTTACTCCCAGTCCTTCATTTATGCAACTGGTCAACTCTGGAACTGTCTCCCTCTGTCTGTATTCCCTGCTTCCTATGATCTCCAGTCTTTCAAACGCAGTGTGTCCAGGCATCTCGAAGTGAACGGATCTTGAATTTGGCTTTCTTTTGTACTGTTTTTGTTTTTTCTGGAAGGAGCGGTATGCGGGCCCTGGCCTTTGGTTCCTTCTTCCTTGCATAAAAAAAAATATATATATATATATATATATTATGGCCAGTATATATTTTATTAAACACATCTTGTACTGGAGATGGACGCCTTCATGTGGCAGCACCGATATAACTGGCCGGATGAACTACCTGACTATACAGACGTCCCTCAACAACTTCCCCATCGCCTGAAAGGAAAATGATGGACTGCAGAAGACCAACTTAAGCCTGCAGTCCACTGGGTTCACGTTTCAGATGAATTCGGGGCCACAACACGAACAATAATATGAAGCACAATTATACAGAAGACTGACAGGAAAATAAATATAAGTGTTTACGTTTTTAGGCTTGCGAGGAGGCACCAGGATTCCATGGGCTTGAATGATGTGTGAGTGAGTGTGTGGCCCATTTCACAAGGCATGATGGTAATAGTTCTCTCACTTTCTTATCTTCTTCTTCCATGTTTCTGACTCCTATCTCTCTCTATCCTTCGGTGGGAAAGTAGATGATGATGATGATGGTGATGATGATGGTGATGATGTAGCACCGTAAGAGGAAAAGAGTTGATACAAATACTGTTCAACATTTTGCTTTGTAGATTTTTGTCCAGTTGCGTGTGTGTGTGTGTGTGTGCGCGTGCGTGTGTGCGTGCGTGTGTGCGTGTGTGTGTGCTTCCATAAAAAGGCCAGTGTTTCCAGTTATCGCCACTTGCAGTGTACTTTGCGTGGTTCGTGTAATGTCGAGTCACGAACGCCATTAGTGAGTGTACAGAGACCATCACCCGCCTTACGCCTCTTCCCCATTACACAGGTTTATACAGCTCTGGAGAGTTCACTAGCACAGAGAACCACATGTGTCTCCTATCCTCCGGTTTGAAAAGGGTCTCGTAAACTGAATATAAAGGTAAAGGTGGGACAAACAGCATAGGGAGAGTGGCCAGGTGCTCGCTTCCGTAATGTGGCCCTTGAACCTGTGGCGGGATACTGACTCACCGACCACGATACAAGGCCGCTGCTTTGTCCAGGGTATCTCACCTTTTTTTTTTTTTTTTACCCAAGTACTAATTTTACTCTAAGTGCTAATTTACCAGGAATCGAACCCTGGCACAATCAAGCCGGCATCTTCGTGTCTACAGTAGCAAAGGTAGCCACTCAGCCACTACGGCCGCACATAAGCATAGCGACCAGGATAAAGGAAAGAAAAAAAAGTTACAGCAAGTTACATCCAGGTGCTGAATTAAATAGCAAGAATAAAGAGAGAGAGACAGAGAGAGAGAGAGTGAGTTGTAGTGAAGGTGTGAAGACGGGCCAGGTGATCAGTGTTTTAATATGGCGGTGTGATGAGTCTTCCCACACACACACACACACACACACACACCAGGCACAGACGGCTGGGTGAAGGCACGGCACTTGTTTACATCGCCATATAACCCATTCCCCAGGTGCGAGAGAGAGAGAGAGAGAGAGAGAGAGAACTATGCAACCTCACTCCACAGCACGGTACTCTATAAAACCTAGAGTCTCAAATTCACCACAGGTCATACCATAGTCAGCCCTAAAGCCCTCCTCCTCCTCCTCCTCCTCTTCCTCCTCCGTGGAAAAAAGCCGCTCCTTACCACTCCCAGCGAGTTGTAGAGTTGCAGAAAAAAAGAGTCAAAATTTAGATCCGTTCATTTCGCGATGCCTGGAAATATTGTGTTATAAAGACTATACGGGAAAGACTGAGAGAGACAGTTCCAGAGTTGACCAGTTGTGTACATGAAGGAATCCCAAGCGATTTATTCTTTCTTATTACACTTTACTGCCCTATTCTGTGTTATATAAATCCTTACCCTTTGCTGCCCTATTCTGCGTTACATAAATCCTTCTTATATCGCCATGAGCATAACGTGCAAAAGGATATTAACCAGCCATATCCAAAAATAAATCGCAAAGGAAGAGGTGTTAGGGAGCCTCCTTACCCAACGAGAATACGGCCCTTGCAGTACCTGACTCCTACGTTCTTGGTGCCACCAGACGATTTTCCTCAGCTGAGAGCATCCTGGGAGAGAAGGGGTTAATGAAGGCATATATAATTCCTGCATTTCATAGTCTCCCGTGAGCCAAAGACAGACGTGTGGTGATGATGATGATGATGATGATTGATAATAATAATAATACTAATAATAATCGGTTTATCCACCTTCTGCCAGACACCATAATCCCGTAAGGTGTGGCCGGTTGTCTCTGAGTTAGTTGTTTTACAGGGAAGGGCACTAACCCTCCGCCAACCCACTTGTTGACACGTAGGCAACACGTGTGGGTTGGTTATATGGTTGCTAACTTACCACCCAGCGTTGTAAATGATTTCCTGGTTTACGGGAAGCCATTAAGCTTGTCTCTCAGTATAAAGCTACCTGGAAAAGAAAGAAGAGCAATAAAATGTGTAGGAAAAATGGAAGACATTGGAAGAGAGGAGAGAAGACACAGAAAAAGGGTGATAAAGGTGAAGGAAGTAGTAGGCGGCACTACATTGTGACTAGATGATGGTCGCCACCACCTACCACCACCAGTAATAATGGTAATAATAATCATCATTACTAATTATCAAGCCTTCATCCAAGACATATCCCCACCACGTGAAAAATATGGTGAAGAAAGAAAAGCAAGAAAATAGCATTTAATACTTTCACAGTGTTAATATATGTGCATCAGCTTCATATCAAGACCTAAAACCAAGCCAAGTTTAATAAAATTCCACTTTTAAATGATCAAGATAGAAGGAAAAGCTTGTTTTTCCCTTATATGGACAGAGCACAAAAAGTATCGGCACTGTGTCAGCTTTAAATATACGGGCATCAGCTGGGACACAGACACTATATGTACGAAATGATGATAATTAGTAGTTTCTGGGATATAACGCTGGACGGACCGACGGACACACGGACGAGACTGATTCAGTTATCCCACCACATGGAATAATGGTGGGGAGTACACGTGGCAGTGGACGAGAGGCGAACAGATCTAGGCACGTGGCAGCTCAGACTTTTGGCTTACCATTCCTAAATACTTCGAATGGGAGCAAGAGACCCGCCCAGCCCAAAATAGGTAGGTAAGAAGCGTTACCGTCCAAAGGGGGGAGGATAGGGAGCGCCCCTCCTCCCTGAAGTGGCAGGAGGAGGTCCGTGTCTGCTTTACGCCGTACCCCTCCCGTAAGAGGGAAGCGGCGGTCCATAGCTTGTTCCGCCGCCTCATGTTTCTTCTGACCTGCCTTTATCGAGAGCTGGTGCCTCGACCCATCTTCCTTTTCCACTTCTTTCGTCCCCTGTCTAGTCTCCACCTCTTCGCTGCTTTTGACAACACGCCTCATCCCGTCCTCCCTCACCCTGCACGCCGCTTCAACCCGCCTCTGTGGGGTGGAGGTGGAGGATGAGGCAGTGGTGGACGCGCTGCTCCGCCGTTCCCTCCACCGTCGGGCCTGCAGTCGACCCTAGCTTGCATACCAAGCTCGAGTCCCAGCGATCCTGCGCTCGTGAGGGATGAAGGGGCCCCTCGATCCCCACGCCCTGGAGCCCCCCTGCCCACTCCCCCTAGCGTGCAGCCCCTCACCACACCCACTCCTCGGCCCCGCACCAGACCCACTCCTCGGCCTCGCACTAGACCCACTCCTCGGCCCCGCACCAGACCCACTCCTCGCCCCCGTACCTAAACCTTCAGACTCTGATACCATTTGTCCCTTAAAGTTTTCTTCCTGTATTTTTAAGAGAGAAAGCTTTAAATCACCAATATAGAAGGGAAATCACGGGCAGCCTCCCTCTCTTCTTGCCCGTAGGAGATTCGGGGCTGCTTGCAACCTAAGTGCATGGCGGAGGAATCGTCACCTCCTTACGCTAATAAATGAGAGACAGGAGGATCGACGTTCAAACCCTTCATTCCCACTCCATGCATATTTTTACGATAAACAAGGAATGCGTGACTCTAATCCTTTCACCGTAATCTGACCTAAATATTTGTCCTTTTGCAGCTTATTTCACGTTGTTTAGTGGCGGAAAACGACAGTACTAAAATTCTTCATCCTCGCCATAGCACTTCTTCGTGACCAGCATCATATTCTAGTGTTAATTTATCGTTATACCTCAGTAATAAAGGAGAGAGAGAGAGAGAGAGAGAGAGAGAGAGAGAGAGAGAGAGAGAGAGAGAGAGAGAGAGAGAGTATTTTTAGGCCATATTAGAGTAAAACAGGTGTAGGATTCTTTCTTCCCATTCTCCAAGCACATTGTAAGCTATTTTTATTTTCCAAGTACAATTTTAATGGTTATATTATGCACCATAGAGTTACTGATTGCCTCACGCGTGTTAGACATTTACGACACGCAGGGAATACGTGGGTAGGTCTCAGTTTTTAGTGCGTATTTTCCTAATGGTCACTTCAAGACTGGTCCACTGCAGGAACGGACCTCTCCACTACGGAGGGGGGGGGTTAGGCACATCTCAGAGTGACTTAAGGATGTGTAGGAGAGACTGGCATATACAGGGGAGGATTAGGTCTCGTGTTTACTTATTTATTTATTGTTTAATGCTGAGAAGAAGAAGGAACCAAAGACAAGAGGGTAATCATCTGTCGCCTATCAGAGAGGTGTTTGTCTGCCATCATCTACTCACTTGATGTTGTGCTGCCTCTTCCCCCTTCACTTTTATCATCCTTTTTCTGTGCCTGCCCTCTTGTTTTCCTGTTTCCCCCCCATCTTTCCTGTCACTTTTTATTGCTCCTCTTTCCTTTTCAGGTACCTTTACATTGACAGGCAAACAACGCTGGGTGGTAATCATATAATCAACCCTTGCATGTTCCCCACGTGTCAAGAAGTGAGTTGGCGGAGGGTTAGTGCCCTTCCCCTTACAACAACTACCGGTAAAAGTCAAACGGCCACGCCTTACGGGATTATGGCGTCTGGCCGTAAACAGTCGTCATTCGTTAGTCTTCAAAGCAAAACAGGAAATCATTTAGTCTGCAAATATATGAAGCAGGAAGGAGGAGGGGTCAGGGGATCACTTAGGGTAAAGAAGCCTCGTATCCGGCCTTCAAAGAAACTGGTGCAGGAATATAAACTGAGGTGCCCACTCCCACGTCAGCCTCGCTCCACTAACTGTATCACCCACAGTCCTTGCTTCTCGCTCCCCGGGGCCGCTCCTCTGTCCTGCCCTGTCCTGCCCCCTCTGTGCTAAGGTGATGTGGCTGTGGTGGTGGGGTGTGAAGGGGATGTTGTTGTGATAGGGTGTGTTGCCCTTTTATTTTGACTGTGAGTGAGTGGTGTGCTAAGATGATATTGGCGAGGCTGAGGTGGTGGCGTGCTGTGGTATGGTGTGGTAAGATGGTGTGTGTGTGTGTGGTGTGCTGTTACTCGTATTCTGAGTGTGGAGGAGTGGTGTGGTGGAAATTGTTTGGTGGTATGGTGTGGCGTGGTAAGTTTATGATGTTGTGGTGTGGTGTGGCGTCTTCTGGTGTGATACAATGGTGATGCGGTGTCGCGGTGTAGTGTGGTAAAAGTAACTCGATGACATGATGGTGTGGTGTGGTACGGTGGTGGTGTGTGGTGTGGTTGATGTGGTAAGGTAGTGATTCAAGGGCGTTGTGGGAATAATGATGATCTGAAGTGTGTGGGAGCTGTGGGGAAAAGTGGGGTAGTGTAGTAGCGATTGTGATGGTGTGTTTTTAGCTGTGGTAGCTGTGGTGGTGTGGTGTGGAAGGTGTGGTAGTGGTGGTGGTAGGGTAATGGTGATGCTGTAGCGTTGTGGTGATATTAGTGATGATGTTATGATGTGAAGGTGAGTCTTGTGATGACTGTGTGATGGGTGATGCTGGTGATAATTTAGTCTTTGTGATACTAGTAATAATGTGATGTTTTTGTGATGATGATGGTGATGACTGCGTTGTACTGTGACGTTGTGAGGATATTTGTGATGCGGGTTACTGTACTCTGGGCTAATTTTTGCACACGAGAAAAAGATCTGAGTAGAGTTTTTCTAAGTAGAGTTTTTCTAAGTAGAGTTTTTCTAAGTAGAGTTTTTCTTTGACAGTTAACTTTGAATTTAAAATAAAGTAATACCTTATTGGGTCGTGAGAGAGGAGACTGCATACTCGTGAGATAGTGATGTGGAGGTGGTGGTGACGTGGTTGTGGTGAAGGTAATAAGATAGTGACCTAGTGCTGTGAGGGGATGTGATGATGTCTAGTGATTAGTGATGATTCGAAAAGATTTAGTGATGTAAGTCGGTCATCACTTCACTCACAACGACATTTATATATATTTTTTGTTTCTGCTGTGACTTTCCGAAATGGTGAGGGGGGGGGGGTGATATGCAAAAAGTTATGATGTAGATGATGAATTAATTATCTAAAATTGTGATGATTTTAATTGTAATATCGTGAGCTGGGGAATGTGATGATGATGATGATGATGAAGGATTAGTGTTGCAGTGACGTGATGGTGATGGAGTAGAGGTATGGTGAGTTGAAGGATGTGGTGACGTTGTGGTGAGGGATAGGAAGTAAATTTTGGTGATGTGCTTTGATGGATGTGATGACGTTGGAGTAAGAAAAGTAGAAGTAGAAGTAGTAGTAGTAGTAGTAATAGTAGTAGTAGTGGTGATGGTGATGGTGATAATGGTAGTAGTAGTAGTAGTAGTAGTAGTTGTTCTTCTTCTTCTCCTTCTTCTTCTTTTTCCTCCTCTTCGTCATTTTCTTTCCTCATCCTCCTCTTTTAGTAGTAGTAGTAGTAGTAGTAGTAATAGTAGTAGTAGTAGTAGTAGTAATGTAAAGTAGTGATAAGGTAAAAACAAAATTTGCCAAGTTGAAATAATCCTGCTTTTAAAAATAACACGTCCTCGTACTGAAGGGGTTAAGATGAAAGTGTCGAGGTGAAGAGATAAAGAATGTCACGTAGATAAAGAATTGACAGTGACAGGACGTGAAAGTGACAACTATGAGGACCGATCAAGATAAGGAAGGTGAAAGTGACCGATAGGAGGATCTGATGGATAGTGATGATGGTGGGGAGTAGACGATGATAGTGAGTGATGAAAGTGACAAAGAGGATGATGGATAGTGATGACGGTGAAAACTGTGAAACAGATGATGATAGTGAGTGATGAAAGTGATGGGTTTGGTGAAAGTGAGTTAATACAGGACTCTCATTGAACGAAAATAGAGAATATGAAGGATAGTAATGAAGCAGACGAAAGTGACTGGAGAAAGTGATGGACGATGTGATAGTGACTAAAAGTGCCATTATGAGGAAGAAATGAATATGACATGATCGTGAAGCAGCTGGTGATAGTGAGTGGGGAAAGTGATGATGGTACTATCTATGTTGATGCTATGAAGCCCGAATTATGACAAGAAAATGAGTACTGTTGATGATGATGATGATGATGATGGTGACTAATGAAAGTGATGTGATAGTGACGATATAAATTACTGATATATGCAAAAAAGTATATGAATATGTCTGATTATGACGGTGAAGCAGACGATGATAGTGACTGATGAAGGTGACTGACGTAGTTGACAGTGACTAAATGGTGAAGGTGAAAAGAGACGAAAATGAATGAGAAATACATTAATTATACTAAGAGATAATTGAATATGCTTGATGGTGAGACAGACGAAAGTGACTGGAGAAAGTGATGCAGTAAACAGAACTTTGCCATACGTAGGGGTGGGTGAAAATGATGATGATGATGATGATGATGATGATGATGATAACGGCGATGCTGCTGCTGATGATGATGATGGTGAAGGTGAAGCAAACGATGATAGTGAGTGAAGAAAGTGATGGACCTGGTGATGGTGACTGCGTAGAGCACTTTCATGACTGCCCAGGATTGTGGAAAGTGAAAAATATGATTGGTGGTAACAACATAAGATAAAAATAATGATGATGATGATAATAATAATAATAATAATATTAATAATAATAATAAAAAGACTGTAAATGAAGAAAGTGATGGATGCTGTGATAGTGACTAAAGAAATATTATTGATTATGATGATGACGATGATGATATTGATGATGATGATGAAAATGATAATAATGATGATGATGATGATGATGAAAATGATGATAATAATAATGCTGATGATGACGATGATGATGATGATGATGATGATGAAGGCAACTGATGGTGAGCGAAAAATCTAAGTGACAGTGTCGAAAGTGACCATAATCCTGAAAATGATGACATACATAGCAAAAAATGTCCTGACACTGATTATGACAGTGAAGATGAGAAGTGATAATGATACGAAGATGAGTTATAGAGTATGAATTCTGAAAGTGATGCTAGTGAATGGTGAGTGATGATAGTGATGGTGAGTGATGATAGTGATAGTGAAAGTGATGATAATGGTGGTGAGAGTGATGACAGTGAGTGATGGTGAAAGTGATGATAGTGAGTGATGGTGTAAGTGATACTGATGGTGAAAGTGATTGAGTGTTGGTGAAAGTGATGATAGTGAGTGATGGTGAAAATGATGATGGTGATGGTGAAAGTGATGATAGTGAGTGATGGTGAAAGTGATGATAGTGAGTGATGGTGAAAGTGATGATAGTGAGTGATGGTGAAAATGATAATAGTGAGTGACGGTGAGTGATAGTGATGGTGAAAGTGATGATAGTGAGTGATGGTGAGTGATAGTGAATGATGGTGATAAAGAGTGATGGTGAAAGTGATAGTGAGTGCTGGTGAAAGTGATGATAATGAGTGATGATAATGATGCCAAGTGGAATTATGGTGAAAATGAAAGGTACTGAAGATGACTATAAGTGCCACATAAGTGTAATGATGGTGAAAATGTTAATAAATGAAGGTGACGATGGTGAGTGTAAAATGAATGAATTACGGAACCAGAAACGAAAGTGATGGTGAAAATTAAGCCAGTTAGGATTATGATAGTGACTGAAGGTGAATGATAAGGAAGTTGGATTATAGAGCTCCCTAACACCTCTTCCTTAGCGATTTATTTATAGATAAGGCTGGTTAACGTCCTTTTGTACGTTATCTATACAGGGTACGGCGATATTCAAATTATTTATGTAACACGGAGGACAGTACAGCGTAATGGGCAAAATAAATCGCTGAGGAAAAGGTGTTAAGGACTACGAACCTGTGACTGTTAAGACTGTAAGCAATTGATGGTGACGATAGTGAGTGAAAATGACTTGAATTTATAGTGCCTGGACAGACATCTTATGGTGAAAATGAACTAGTGGAGGCGGTGGCAGTGAGTGATGTTGTGATGAATATGATGAGAAATAAGATCAGTTGATGGTGATGACAGTGATTAGTGATGGAGCTGGGGCAGGTGATGGTGGTGACAGTGACTGGTGATGAAGGTGGGGATGATGATACCTAAAGCTACGTTAATAGTGATGAATATGCAAGGTATTGAATGTGGTGATAGTGAGTGATGATGAAATTAGTGATGACTGCTTTACCTGAAGTTCTAATATTAGTAGTGAAAATCAGACTACCGAAGGTGATGATAATGAGTCATGTTCTTGTTGGCGTGGGAGGCTTCGTGGCATATTTTCCTTAGCGATTTATCTTGACCATTACATATTGTTATTGTCTTGTATGTTGTTTATATCTGGTAAATATGGACGTAATTACCTCCGACAACGAAATTGGAGGAGGTTATGTATTCACCTGTGTTTGTCAGTTTGTTTGTCCACTCGATATCTCCAAAACTTCTCAGTAACTTTCAA
>JAGKTI010030138.1:0-10143 GCA_018397915.1 Birgus latro
TTAATGACTGCTGCTGTCTGTTTGAACCACGCCCTCTGCAGTTGAACCCCCTGTTTAACTGATACATCCAGACCGAAGCACCCTAACTGAAGCACCCTAAATGGAGCACCCTAACTGAAGCACCCTAAATGGAGCACCCTAACTGAAGCACCTTAACTGGAGCACCCTAACTGAAGCACCTTAACTGAAGCACCCTAACTGAAGCACCATAATTTTAAGCACCCTAATGGAACCATACCGTCTAAATTAATGACCCACATGGAACCATCCTGACTCACTGAACCACACTAACTGAACACCCTGTCAAAGTGAACCACCCTAATTGAAACATCTGACCTAAATGAACCACTGCCTGACTGAACCACGCCGGATGAATGAAACTTTTTACCTGAATCAAACTGGGTAAACGAAGACCCTTAATTTGGGGGAGGCGGTGGTCGTGTGGCTTGAGTTCTCTGCTGTCGAAAATGAAGCGGCTTCGATCCCAGGCCGAGACACAGAGCAGACTGATACTCTGAATTTCTCTAAAGCATACTTCTTTGATACACCACAACACCAATCGACATGTCACAAAAACACCTCCACTAATACCACCACACCAGCTCTGAGTGTGGCAACCCTAGCATACATTTAACACAGACGGTGGGTATTGGCGTCGAAGTGGTGGCATTTGAAGGTGTGTGTCACGTGGGAAGACTGCTAGGATTCAGGCAACGGACTGTCCAGCACATAAAGATATCAGGTCACCCGGTCTAATTTCGTGGTATTTGTCTCGTAATGATCCTTGGTAATTGGCCAACCCATCCCACATAATTGGAGAAGTTGAGTTAATTGATCCGTGTCTTGTTATGGACTGGAACAGACGTCTTTTATTGCTGTGAGTACATTGTGTGTGTGTGTGTGTGTGTGTGTGTGTGTGTGTGTGTGTGAGAGAGAGAGAGAGAGAGAGAGAGAGAGAGAGAGAGAGAGAGAGAGAATACTTCCTTATTTTACATTTTCTTACCCGGTACACCCTATCTATCACGTCCACAAGTCATTTCTGAAGCTATCTTCCTCAGCCTGTCTTTCCCACTGCCTATGACCTCCAGTTAAGCCTCATTCTTCATCTGGCTTGCTACTTGTTATCGAAAATACGTCATCGGATTGAAGGGGTCGGTGAAAGCAGTGGGTACCAGTATCTTTACATTAACTTTGAACATCATTTTCTTTTATTTTCTTTATAGGAGATACGTTTTTCAAGCTCCCAGCCTCGGGTTCTTTTTCTTTGTAAATAAAGATCTTGTGCACAGGTAGCAGTAACACCTGTGTAAAAGAAACGGGAACCCAGTGGACTGCTGAAGTTGCCTCCTCCTGCAGTCCAGCATCCTCTCTTGGGGGGACAGGGAGGGAGTTGAGGGACCAGTATGGCGCTGTAATATATTTTCGTTTTGCCACTGCCAGGCGACTTTATTCACTGAGACGACACGTAGAAGGAAAGAGGTTAGTTTGCTCCACTAAAGAGGGTGAGATACTGTAGTTCAATTTATATGAAGACGGTAAGACAGTTAATTTAAGTCTTCTGCGTATTTCCTTTAGAGATAATTCATTTATCAACATTATACAGTTCAAGTTAATCCCTTCAAAGACCATTTATTCCCTTTTAATGTAGTTCAGTTTATTCCCCTTAAGAAATTATTCAATTTAAAAGTAGTTCGGCTTATTCCCTTTTCAGATAATTCAGTGTGTTCCCTTTACAGAGTCAGTCTTTTCTCATAAAAGATAGCTCAGTTTATACCCTTTAAAGATAATTCAATTCGTGCGCATTGGAGATTTTTTATGTTAGAGATAGCATAATTTTTTCGCCTATAAAGAAAGCTCAATTTATTCTTACCAAACAGATGCAAGAACTCCCTTTAGAGGCAATTCAGTTTATCACCTTCACATTTCCAGCCCTAGGACGTGTTCTTATATACCCTTACCATCTCCAGACGATTCCCTGCAGCTTAGGTTATGGTTTTCGAATTGGAGGGTTTAGACACAGCCTTCATTAACCCCTTCATTACTAGACCACTCTCCTACGGTGGATAAAATCGTCTGGAGGTAACAAGATTGATCGAAAATTTTGCTGTTGGACTGAATATGTTGAGGTTTGATCTTGATATTCGAGGTCTCATCTTCAAATCGACTGACAGGAGCAATAGTGAGGCAGAAACTATCGCTCTCGTGGCCCAAGAGTATTATATAGGAGGAGATGGAGGTGGAAAAGGATGATGATGATGATGAAGAGGGGAAGAAGATCGAGAAGAAGGAGGAGGAGGAGGAAGGGACGAAGCAGGTATGGAAGTATGGAGTGATCTCTGGTAACCTGTAAATATGCCAATAAATAAATCGTGTGGCGGCATCAGGACCAACGCACACCTCACCCGTACCGTTGTCAAGAGGCTAAAGTCCCAGGCACAGATGAGTAAGGCAGGCTGAGAGTAA
This sequence comes from Birgus latro, assembly GCA_018397915.1. Lineage (NCBI taxonomy): Eukaryota > Metazoa > Arthropoda > Malacostraca > Decapoda > Coenobitidae > Birgus > Birgus latro. The sequence continues at coordinate 2,464 of JAGKTI010030138.1, forward strand.
CGAGAATAATGACATGATCCTGGCTAACGAACTAAATCACTTCCAGGGAGCTTTCTTTAACCCCATCTGTGTGTGTGTGTGTGTGTGTGTGTGTGTGTGTTTCGCTTTTGCTTTCTTTAGATCATATTCTTTAGCTTGGCATACATTTTTGCCTCCACCAAGGAGGTTATNAGTCCCAGGCACAGATGAGTAAGGCAGGCTGAGAGTAACGAGAATAATGACATGATCCTGGCTAACGAACTAAATCACTTCCAGGGAGCTTTCTTTAACCCCATCTGTGTGTGTGTGTGTGTGTGTGTGTGTGTTTCGCTTTTGCTTTCTTTAGATCATATTCTTTAGCTTGGCATACATTTTTGCCTCCACCAAGGAGGTTATGTTTTTGTCCGCGTTGGTTTGTTCGTCCGTTTGTCTGGCTGTCTGTTAGCAACATTACTCAAAATTTTAAGAACGGATTTTGGTCAAATTTTGTGGAAGGGTGGGCCATGGGTCAGGGAAGAAATTATTAAATTTTGGGGCTGATCCGGATCAGGATCAGGAGTATCCCGCACAATATTTCCAAAAGTTCTCAATGAATTTCAATGAAATTTTGTGGAAAGGTGGTCATTGGACCAAGAAAGAATTGATTAAATTTTGGGGAGGATCCGCTTCCGGATCCGGATCCTTTTTAATGGCAATGGCATTGGCGGAGGTATACGCTCTCTGAGTGGTTGTAGTTCGAACTGTGGAGGAAAGACATAGCCTTCAAAGCCCTCTTTATTACTAAGTATCTTTTCTAACTTGCTTAAAATCGTCTGGAGATATTTAGGATGTACTGCAAAAATGACTTTCGCCGTACTGAAGAGGCTAACTTGAAAACAGTGTAGCCAGAAAACAGACATCAAGGTTAACGATGGAGAGGAAGAACGACAAGGAGGACACCAAGGACGATGAGATAGGGGGAGAACTATAAGAAGGACGACAAGGAAGACGATAAAGAGGACGGCAAGGAAGGCTGGAGGTGAGGGAGGTGAGGTGCGGCGGTGCGTCCGGAGGGGTGTTTCCTGTGTGCGTGTGCGTGGGTCGGTGCAGTCATTAGGCAGGTAACTCAATAATGGAGTTCATCACGTGCATTATCACCAAGTTGACGGCCTAACGTACACACGCTTTCATCTCCTACCCCCGCCATCGCACTTCGTAATTGCCTCCCCACCCAACACTCACACTCTTACACTCCCTTCACTTATACTCCCTTCACTTACACCCTTATACCTGCCTTTCTTATACCGAGTCCCTCTTATACTAACTCCCTTATTCAATGTCCTTATACTTACACCTGCCCAATTCCTGCCTCCACACCCCAGGATTCGCATTCATACACTGATACTTCCATCACTTATACGCTGACACATTACTCATACTGACTTCCTTATACCCTATATTCTTATATTTACACATCCTTTCACTACACACCCCCGCCATTGCCCTTCATAACCCCAGCCTCATACTCCTGCACCTATCCTACTCTCACTTATACCGAGTTCCCTTATACCCAGTGCCCTCATACACTTATACTTTTATATCTGTTTCTCTTACATACACTTCTACACCCACACCCACACCTTCACAACCTCAAATCAAACTGCCTTATAACCGCACTCCCTGATACTGACCTCCCTCATACCACCACCCTCACACCACTCCACCCTCATACTCATACCCTTATACCGACCTTCCATATACCTAAGGAGTACCATAGCCTAGCCTCGGGACCCTACACCTCAAGGGGGTTATAAGGGATTGAGTATTATCGTTTACCTGATACCCTTATACCTTATACTTTCACATACACCCTCATAAAAGATCTCACAGTCTCACGCTCTTACACCTTCACTCTTACACCCTCACTCTCACACTTACACCCTCACTCTCACTCTTACACCCTCACTCTCACTCTTACACCCTCACTCTCACACTCTTACATCCTCACTCTCACACTCTTATACCCTCACTCTCACACTATTACACCCTCATTCTCACACTCCTACACTCTTACACCTTCATTCTAAGACATTTAAATCCTCACTCTCATACTTTTACACTCTTATACCCTCATTCTCACACCCTTACACTTTTATACCCTCATTCTCACACTCACACTCTCACACACCCACTCTCACGCTCTTCACAACACACACACACACACACACACACACACACACACTGAAAAACGCAGATGAAATTTACAAAAATCATAGAGGTAAGTGAAGCAAATATTAGATAAATGGCAAAATATCCTCTGAAACGCGCTACAAAATACAGAAACGGCGTGAGAAAATAGCAAAAATAGTGTTAAACTGACGTGACAGAAATAGCAAAAACGGTGTTATACTGATGTGATAAATTACCATGAAGTGTTACAGTGGCATGGGAAATAACACAAAAAAAAAAACTACGTTGACATGAAAATAAATACAGAAAAAAAAAATGTCAAAAGAAGTGTTATACTGGCGTGAAAAAAATAAAGAAAAAAGTGCTACATTGACACTCCCTGCAAATCCATTTTTCTCCCCCCCAGTTAGCGTCACCTACCGCTCTGGACGTAAACAAGTTAGGTAAGCGGGAACAAAGGGCGCCAAAAAAAGATTTGTCTCTAACTTTTTCAAACTGCATTTTACGGTTAGCGCTGGAACATCACTCCCACCTCGGCTTTCTCTCTCTCTCTCTCTCCTATACAATGTGCCTCCCACCCTCGTATAATTAAACTCACACAATCCACAATCTAGCATCATAATTTATCTATTTGTCTGTACACCTCTATCTGTCCATTCTATCTTTCGGTATGTTTGTCTGTCTCTGTCGCTATCTATGTGTCTGTGTCTAGCTGTTTTTATGTCCATTTATTTACTTATCATTCTTTATGTCTGTCTGTTATCTGTTTATAAGGTACATGCACATTTGCGTACCTGTCTGTCTCGCTATTATCATTCGTGCACTCCCAGAACTTTATACTTCATTCTTGCTACTGCAAAGCGAGTAATATCTGGCATCAAGGGGAAGAAATAATATCTAAGAACCCGTTCAGTATGATAGAACATTTACAAAACTGTATGTGATAATCTAGACTATTTAATTCTGCACAGGAGACCCCTCTGACTGAACATGTTCATAAAGTTTCTATAATACAGTATAGTATCACATGGCGGTCTGATGGATTAAAATGCACCAAACGGATGTGGCATATCAGGGATCAAATACAAGGGAAGGCGGGATTTGTTGCTCTCACAGTGACATTCAAGGAAGAGTGAATAGTTACCTTCGCCTTTTCTTCTTTCAATAGACGGTGCCCACTATGCTATCGCTGGATGTGATTCGACGGTCAGTGACAAGTCAAAAAGTTTCTTGTACTCCAGGGAACCTCTTACTGTATCAGGTGGTATCCATGTAACCAACAGATGGACGCCTGGTGTTCTAGTGTGTTAAGGCAGAGGCACAATTAAAGCCGAAGCATGGTAGGGGTTAACTGCCCACATAATGCAACTCAGAAGCGATAGACTGGTCACTCCCGCCATAAATGTTTGGAGAGAGTAGCCTAGTCCCAGGCCCCTAAGACTGAATGATGGCTGGATCTATGGATGGAGAGACCTCGGTTAAGGTTCATCTTAACATTCCTTTCGTTTTCAACACGAAGAGTTAGTTTTCAGCTAATTTAATTTCTCATAGGCATGATAAACATCTTTCTTACAGACCGTCTGCATTATTAAAACGTAAATCACAATAAAAAATTACCAAAGTTACATTTAATATGCAATGAGACTTGTCCTGAAGGATGCCAAGTTTAGGTCCGAAGAATCCCAAGGTTGGTTCCGAAGGATACCAGGGTCTGGAACATGTAGCATTTACTTGTAGGATGGGGTGGTTCGGTCTGGTTTGAGTGATTTCTCCTTTTCCTTTCCGCTCAGAGGGATACCCAGGCTACATCCACTGGATGCCAAAAGTAGGTCCAAAGGATGTTGTAGGCCTGAAAGATACTAAAGAAAAATCTTGATGATGCTGAGGCTAGGTCCGAAGGACGTTATTTTTATCGATTAATAAGAAAAAAAAATGTTTTGGAGGAAGTGTTAATTAATTTCCTCTATAGTGGGAATTTTTCCTAGGACACGAAGACCATAATTTTACGTAACACATGAGATATTCGCCAGAAAATTGCAGTATGTACTTGTATGAAAAATGAGGGAGCATCTTAAACGAATCGTTAACGAAACCTCATTGAATGAAGAGGTTAAACGAGAATGACGCGAAAATAAAGAGAACGAGAAGACAGATCGACTAATGAAGACTGCAGGGGCGACTTTAATGTAGGAGGGGAGGGAGGGAACGACAGGGGCAGGGGGGAGGAGGGGAGTGCCAGTGCCTAACTTGGGCGCCTGCCTCGCTCGGGTTGGCCCTAAAAATGCTAATGGGCCAATTAGAGCAATTAAGCGATCAGTGACTCGTTGTGCGGTAGTTAAGGTGAAGTTGGACCGGGCGGACGGGAGGGGCAGACAGGGATGCTCAGGCAGAATATCAGGCTGGATGTGTATGTCTGTTTAGTCCGATGTATATGTGTCTGCTTAGCTAGGTATGTGTGTCTGTTAATTTGGATATGCAAGACTTCCGTGAGGCATATGTGCTGTTGGTAATATCTGAATCTGTTGTTGGCTGTGAGGAATGGCGGTGTAGCTTGATGTGCCTGTTAACTGGGTGTAAGTGCTGTGTAAAGTGTCTGTTTAGCTGGATGCATGTAACTGTTATGGACACTGTTTGCTTTTGGAAATAATTGTTTTTGGTAATGTCTGACTAGGGGACTGTGAGGATTGTCTGCCCATTTAGTTGGAGGCGTATGACATGGGAAACAAAAATCTGTTTGTAATGTCTGCTGCGATATTCCCGGTTGCTTTGGACCGGAAAAAATATGCCGTGGAGTATGTTTATCTAGTCTGGGTCTGTCTGCAAGGAATTGTCTGCCGTGGAAAATGTCTGCCTGTACAGCTGGAAATGCGTCTGTAGTGGAGAATGTCTGCTGGTGAAGATGTCTGTTATAAAGGGTTTGGATAATGTCTGGTAAATTGCCGACGGGGGTTGTCTGGAGGGCTGGGCTTCTGCATGTACTGTTGGAAATATCTTGTGTTGCCTTAACCGCTGTGTGTGTGTGTGTGTGTGTGTGTGTGTAGTATATATGTCTTATACCCTGAATTTTTATTTTCAGTGGGGCATGTTTGGTGTTGAATATGTTTACCTTAGCAGCTGAGATAAATATGCAAAGGTAACTAAGGAGAGTATTTGTCTGTAGTACCTGGAATTGTCTGTCTGTTGTGTTAGATTTCCGTTGTGTTAAATGTCTTGTGTTAAATGTCTGTTGTGTTAAATGTCTCTTCCCTTAATTGTATGTTATGGTAAATTTCTGCTGAATTCATTGTATCTTCGGTAATTAGTCTGTGGGATATGTCTGTTAAATAGTCAGAAGCTGAAACTCCGGCTGTCGAAAACCAGTGCTAAATAATTTGTATATACTAGGCTGTGTACGATAATAATTGTTGATGAGCTGTGTGTGTGTGTTTTTTCTTGTTATGCAAGAAGTCTGATTACTTGTTTGTGTGAACCTGCTCTGGGAGGCTCAATAAAAAATCCGCTGGCTGAAATAAATTACTGTAAAGCCTGATTTATTATATTCTAAAGATTTAAAAATATTTATTGCATGGTCGTCAGAGGCCCGTAAACCCAAGCGGCGTGGGAGGTTTCGGAACATCTCTTTCTCGGTAACTTATTCAGCATGTTACACTTCAACACTTCACTGTACGTTATTCATATCGTTATATCGACGTACTTTACACGAATAACGCACAAGGGTATACAGAGGCGCAATATACAGAATAATTCGCCAAGGGAAATGTGGTACGAAATCTTCAACACGATCAAAGTTGGTGCTTCGTCACGTTCTTATCACTTCCACACCAGTAAGTAAACATTCTCTCTCGTGCAAACCGTGTCGATAATTTGTGCCAGTTCGGATTAAGTTTTCAGTATCAAAACTTTTCCTGGGAGGGAGAGTGATGGCCACAATACACCCTCCCACATACTGGCAAGGTACAGTACGTATCAGGAAGGGGTGTTCGTAGTGCAGGCTATGTGTCTGTGTACCCGACTCAAAACAAACAAGCATATAAAGGGAAATACTACACCAACTTTCACTTTAATATCCGCCAAGACAATTTCAACTCTGACTCATGACTCTCCAGACTCCTGAAAAAGAGCGCTCCTTCCTCTACATTTAAAAAAAAAAAAAAAAATTGTACACAAGAATACCATCTCCTTCACCAGGGTATATCTCCTCCAAACTGAGCAGAATCGTGCAGCACACAGGAATGATGCATAACTGCCATCGCCATCGTACTGCTCAGGGTAACGGAGATTGTTCCTCTTGCTGTTCAGTCTAGCACGGCATGTCTCTCATAAGGTACATTAATCATCCCGCGATACTAAGTGAAAAGAAAATGGTACTGTTGACCCTGGTTAATGTAAGGGTGCTCAACAATTCCAGCCAAAAAGCCTTATTGTACTTAATTTCGAAAGACTGCGAGCTGCGAGTCGGTACATTTACGCCCTACTGGCTTTTAACGACAATAATGAAGTATGAAAGGAACTATGATACATACCAGTTATTATATGATGCACGATACATATAGCATGTCACTGTCTGTAACTCATATGAAAAGGCCAGTGTAATTACCTGATATATGTTGGATGCAGCCAGGGACCAGCTGTTTGGGCACGCCACAGTTAACATGCAAACTAAATGTAAAGGGGGAAGGTGTTGGAGAATCGTCGAGAACAGTGAGAGGACGGCCCTGAGGAAACATTATCTGTAGGAAAAGCTGAACCGCCTGAGAGAGACATTAGTCGAGCGAAGGCGATCGTTATGTTTCGACAGTTGCAGTTTCTCGTCGGACCAAACTGAAAAAAAAAAAGTTACATAAAACCGTATTGTTGCGGTCAATAGTTTCTTTACATTGTTTCAAAAGTGTCCGAGATGAGGTCTTATAAATAACACATCAATCGGGCTGCAATCCTACTGCATTAATCAGGAAACCCAGGGGTGTTAAAGGATGCCAAAGAGTAACGGAAACTTGCTAAACCATTCAAATCTCCCTTCATTAGCTACATTACGCCGTCCCCAAACCCTGTCAGAGTCAAATGAAGTGTTCCTATATTCTTTTCACTTTAACTTGGCCTAATTGTGGCATCGCTGCATCATGAAAGCTGAGTTATATCACCAGACTAACACTAGAATATGGCGCTGGCCGCGAGGAAGTGTTGTGGAGAAGGTGTAGATCCGCAAACATTTCTTTTTCCGTCACTGATCAGCAAGAAATACGCTGCAATAGGACGAAAATCTGGGCCAAGGTAAAGTGAATGAATTATAGTAAAATCATTGCTAACCGAGCCAGCACTAGTAATCAGGGAGTTTCGAATCTGGCGTCGTTAAGTTGGAAACCCTCAAGTGAAAACGAATGACAGGACGGGACTCTACCTTTTTATGGCTTTGTATGGTATGTTTGTGACATAGTGAATAATATGAAAAGTAAAAAAAGAAAATGCTGTAATAGATAAGCACACACACACACACACACACACACACACACACACACACACACACACACACAC
>JAGKTI010030140.1:0-12469 GCA_018397915.1 Birgus latro
CAAGGAAATCGTCTGGGCAAGGAAATCGTCTGGACAAGGAAATCGTCTGGGCAAGGAAATCGTCTGGGCAAGGAAATCGTCTGGGCAAGGAAATCGTCTGAGCATGGAAGTGGCTTACTTGGTCAGATGGTTGTAAGGCATGACTCTTCCAGGATGGGAGGATGGGTCAGTGACAATGGGAGGCGCTTAGACTATCCATGTTAGGAAAACACATGTCTAACATAATAGGAGGAGGAAAATAATGGTTGGAAGAAACACAGAAATATCAAGAAGAGAAGTAAGACAGAAGAGAAGAGGGGGTCATTAAGGAGAGAAAGACTGGAGACAAAAAAAAAAAAAAAAAGCCTCTCTTAATCGCCTCTTACGATGGGCAGGGATTCAGGGGAAGTATTCGGATGACGTTGACAAAACCATAACATCAGAGTCCTAAGAAATAATAATGGGAATCAAATCAATACACCGGTAAGTCAGTTTTCTTCTGTGGTTTCTTCCACATTTTAAAATATGCAAGATATTGTGGGGTGGTCTGATTACGTTTTGTCCATTAAATGCGATGCGTTTTCGCTTCTCAGTGGTACATTATCATCACGGGCAGTATGCTTTTGTTTTTGCTTGTGCACTATGGGCTTGATGCAGCCAATAAGAGGGCCCGAGGGGAATTCTGTGTTTTCACATTTGAATGGACTCCGCTGACAACTACGTATAAGATTGGATATTGGTCTCTTGCTTGAACGACATGGCTTGAAAAATCATCCATTTCTTTCTGTTAAACATTAAAAGAACAAGGTTGGGGTTAATGTATGCCATACAAAACCATCACACCACATCAGATCCATCAGTATCTAGCTTATTTTTTATTTATGGACGAAATGTCGCAGAAGAAAGTTGATTTAGAACTGTACAATGTATTGATTCCGTTATTTTGCAGGAGTCTGGAGTTGCTGTTTATAAGCATTTACCAATCTTTCCCCCTTCTCCAGAAGCACATGTTCATAAATGACGCTTTCAACAATACCATTCCAAAGCTGTGAACAGAGAATCCCCAACTTACGGCCCAAACTGGTTTGGCTCAAAAATCTCCAAAAATCCAGTTATGCAGTACTTTTGCTACCCAACCCTTGCTTGGGTCTTCTGTTCTCCTTAATTTCTAAACAGGCTTAAGCTTACATTACTTAGTTCGAACTTCTCAAAATTTGATTTTAAAAATGAAAATCAGAAGGACTGTAAACTCGCTGATTTCAAACCTGTACGTGAAATCCATTATGTGTTGTTCCCCTCCAGGTTTACCAGATTTTTTTTTTTTTTTTTTTTTTAGCTCAAAGCAATCCTGAACTCGTTTTACATTCTTTAGGATTTTTGGTTGTTTGGTCCCTTAACTTACCATTACCGTTTCGTTTGGTCCCTTAACTTACCATTACTGTTTCGTTTGGTCCCTTAACTTACTATTCCATCATATTCCACTACCAATGAACCACACTGCACGCCTGGACCCAAACACACCGGTAATACGCCTTAACTTGCTGCCCATGATAAATATGAAAGTATCTCAACATTACACAGCCACATAAACTAATACTTACCTAATTATCTGAGGCCTAAAGGGAGGGTAAAGGGATGTGTATAGCATATTTCTCCACACGAACCGCCATGCCCCACACCCTACGTTCTCCACCTTCTCGTTTGAAAATGGAGGAACAGTCGGAAACATTGTACATTCTCATGCTCGGGGACCGTGATTTTACGAGTACTGTGACCACATTGGAAGACTAAATTTAATGTTGATACTATTGGAAATGTTCTATATATTTTCTGCTTATTCTTAACTAGGTAGACTGTTGTCCGAAAATAGATCTACTGGGAAGAGCTAATAAGAAGGCTGTACCTGTTAATCTTTGCCATATTTGAGAATCCTCCAAAGTGGCATGGAAGTCCACTTGTTTTCACGTTTTTCATTCATGCAGCTACCAAACTTTCACAACCAAAATAGGGTAAATAGTAGATTGGAATTATACAAAACAAAATTATTCCTGATAATTAGCGACAACGGAGATCAAAGAAAGTGACCAAGAACTCATCTGTCTTCATATATTTGTTGTTGGTCGATTTCCCAACCGATTTGTGCTCAACCTGAGCACAAACCTGTGACAGGGATTCGGTGAGCCTAAGTGAATTTCTATGTTCATAACCTGTCATGGCAGCTGTACATGTAATGCCAAGGCCTCCCATCCTGGGTGGTAGTGCCAGTAGATCCCTCTCTTCTGGTGAAGGAACGTGGTTATTGGTCAGTGATGGGAGGAATGATTCCCTAATGGCATCCTCCAGTGGTTGTAGCAGCAACTCAATGTCGGGGATGGCCCGCATCACGAAGTTCATTTGTGTTTTACAGCACATATAAATGCGCTCTATGTTGCATGGGGTTGTTTTTGCATGGCTGGATAGTACGTGCACTTGTTCTACCCATGTCTTTATTTTATCACTCAAATATTCATCATTGACTTCCTACGTCCCCGTCACTGCACCTAGATGCCAATGACCTTTTGTCAGTCACCTTCGTGTGAAGGCCTCATGTGCATCTTGATGGTAAGCGGGTTTTACGGTCAAGATGGACCCACTCTTATTAGGGCCATGAGATGTTACAAGATTCCACCGTTTCCTCACATCTTCCACCTTCCCAGCACCTTTGAGGTCATCTGCACAGGCTACTTGTTTTACGCTGGTGGCCTCGCATTTGACTACTAATACTACTGCTACAAATAATAATAATAATAGTAGTAGTAGTAGTAGTAGTGACATGTGGAGAGAATGGAGAATGAAAGACTGACAAAGAGGGTGTATGTAGGTGAGGTGGAGAGAGGGAGAGGGAGGGGAAGACCGAGGATGAGGTGGAGGGATGGAGTTGAGAGGTATGTGAGGGAGGGGGGAGTGAGCTGGGGGAAGGGTAGGCAAATGGTGGGTGACAGAGCGACTTGGAGGCGTTTTGTCTGCGGCCACCCTTTGCGGGATTAGGGCGTCGGGCTATAGATAGATAGTAGTAGCAGTAGTAGTAGTAATAATAACCAGGACACCGTAAAATTGTCTAAGGACAATTGTGTTAAAGAAAAACTTGCCCCAGCCATTGCCTAGCCTGAGACTATTGCTTGCCTTGCCAGCACAGGTAACTGATCTTGTGCATGTCACCTTTGCTCATCACTGTCTATTAGTCCACCAAGGTTGGTGGCTGTGGCTTTAATCCTTCATGGAAAATTAGCTAAAATCCGGAGTATCCAAAAAGTCCCAATTTTTGACCCTAGACGATCTCAGAGAGTAATCCGCCGATTGGAACCATATATTCCTTTCCGCACTGCGTCCGCCTTAAGGATGTATTGTGGTAAAATTTCAGCTCGCTAGCTTAAGTGGTTTCTGAGATAGCGTCCCGGAATCTTTTGTGTGTGTGTGTGTGTGTGTGTGTGTGTGTGTGTGTGTGTGTGTGTGTGTGTGAATAATATCCGGTGATACGGCTGATGGCCTGTCATCATATTTGGCCAGAAGGCGCAGCTGGCTGATTAACCTGACAAAGTTTGAAGTCTGCAAGCCAAAGAGCCTAACATAAATGGTTAGTTACTTCGAAAGCGGAAAGAATCGTAAGAATATTGACTAAAACAAGAAAACTTCCCAGACGGATATGACAAGTTTTGACAACAGTAAAAGGTAAAGGACCCAGGCCAGTGGAGTGCATCCAGACCCTAAAATAACATCAATACCGTCATCATTATCATCATTAGTGTATCATATCGTGTTGTTTATAAAGGCTCCAACATGGCTGCATGTGTCTGCCTTGGTCACCTAATGGTGGCTCTCCATGCTGCTCGATCTCTGGCAGCCACCCTATTCAGTCCCCTATCCTTGAGGTCACACTCTATGACCTCGTCCCAGGTCTTTTTCGGTCTGCCTCTCACAACCCTACCCTCAACGTTCACAATTACCTGCCGGCTGCCGCACTCAAGTGTCATCCCCCACCACCTCACATACCCAAACCACCTCAATCTACCCCTCCTCATCCCAGCAGCAATACATTCAAGTCCCATCCTTCCTCCCAACTCCTCGATCCCAAACTTTCTCATTGTCCACATTGCCGCCTCCCTAGGGACTCTGTCAAAGGCCTTCTCCAAATCAACAAACACAAAGTACAAATCCCTTTTCTTTCGTATATATTTTTCCTGTAGCTGTCGAACATTGAATTTGGCATCAGCGGTCCCATTGCCTGGCATAAACCCAGCCTGCATCTCATCAATGTACACTCTTTCCCTTATTATAACGTCTAGGACTCTCTCTCCATTACCTTCATTGTCTGGTCCAAAAGTGTTATGCCTCTATAATTCCCTCCACATTTACAGTCACACTTTTTAGCTAATCATCTGGGACAACAACACACTCATATAAAATTGTATTTATCAGGTCAGTAACTAACCCCACTCCAATATCTCCTGAGGCCTTCAGCAGACACCCAGCTGTCAACCCAGACACACATGAGGCTATCCCCCAAACTGCATCCTGCCTATTGCCCTACTCACAGTAGCAGTGTCAAAGGCCAAGGCCAAACACTGGATCTGCTGGCTCCAAACCTTCCCCGTTCCAGTCGAACTCCTCATTCAGCAACCGATTGTAATGCTCTCTCCATTGTTCACCACTTCCTTTCCTTCATTCTTCACACTGCTCACCTGTGATGTTCCCGTATTCCTTCATCTAATTTACCATCTTAAACATCATACTTCCTTTCCACACTATTTAGGTTATCCAGCAAAAGTCTCTGAGACTCAGATTTTGCCCTGTATACCTCTTTTCTGGTCCTACGCTTGACAGCCAAGTATTCTTCTTGGTATCACCCTATTCCATTCCCGAAAAAGCCCTCTTGTCTCCTTAATCATCATTATCATTATTGTCATCACTGGTATCATCGTCATCATCATCACTGTTATCCCCATCATCAACATCATTATCATCATCAATATCAGTACCATCATCATTATCATTACCATTATCATCAATATCATTACCATCATCATTATCAGTTATCATCATCATCATCATTATCATTACCATCATCATCACTGTTAGTTCCATCATCATCAACATCATCTACATCACTGTTATCATCATCATAATCATCAACATCACTGTTATCATCATAATCATCAGCATCACTGTTATTATAATCATAATCATCATCATCGTTATTATCATTGTTATTGCCATCATCATCGTCATCATCATCATCACCATCACTTATCACCATCATCATCATCACTTATCACCATCATCATCAAGACCAACATCACCATCACTTATCACCATCATCATCATCACTTATCACCATCATCATCATCACTTATCGCCATCATCATCATATCATCATCATTATCGTTATTCCCATCATCATCATCATCAGCCTATATGTCGATCCGCTGCATGATAAAGGTTTCATTTGTTTGTACGGTAACAATCTCTCTCTCTCCCTCTCCCTCTCTCTCTCTCAAAGGATTAAGAATTTTCCGAAGGAGCGTACCCCGTGACCTCTCCCCCTCCTCCAAGCGTATTGTTTTCCCCGTTTTGATGTTTTTAAGACTAAATCGCTAATGGAAGAGGTGTTACGAAATCTCCAAGGCCATGGAATGAAAGCCGACTGTTACTAAGTAAGGATGTGTACCTCATACGAGAGAGAGAGAGGGAGAGTCTATAATGGAGGTACGTAGCCCACAGAAATATAATTAATGATAAGGTAACAGTAATTAAAATCCCAAGAGGAAAAAAATCCACGTTTTTCCCATCCCGCCCATCTCTCTCTCTCTCTCTTGCCACACCCATACCCACGTCCCCAAATCCCAAGGCGTATTTTATCCTCTTTCTGTATTTTTGTCTTATGTAATTCTTTCTCCCCTTTTCATTAGCTTATATGCGCACTCTAATTTGTGTAATCAAAGTTGTTTTCGTTGTAAATAGCAAATGTACACTGTTGACAAGAGCAAATGTTTGTGTAATAATTACCGCGAAACGGTACGTAGGACCTTGGCGAGAATTCAGAAAAAAAAAAAGTACGTCTCAGTTATCTCCCCGTTGTATTTCTCATATTTCATTTTCTACAGTACTGTAGACTGGTTTGCGTGTATACTGAGTCTAACTTATATCCTGTAACACAAGTCAATAGCAGAGGAACTCGATAATTAATACTACAAAATAAATAAGCTTGCTAGTGAATGGAATTCCTAAAGGTATTCTGATGAACGATAACCACCGTTTCTATTTTCCTTTATACATCGCATTTGCGATTGAATTCATCAATATTCCAAGGCGATGGTGCTTCATGGCATTTGACAAGTGAGTTTATGGGAGTTGACTATACAAAAAGGCACTTGGAGATTTAAATGAGGGTATGTAAGAATCCCGCATTCCTCAGCTTTCATTTGATAGCCTTGGGGCCCTTAAAGGTGCCAGGTGTATTTCCTTGGTAGCTCCGTTATGGCATCAAGGTCATATTTAGGCGAAATTATTCTTTAATTATGCATATTTTTTATTCATTGAGAGGATAGTTTGTGCGATAAATAGATGAGAAAAGCGTTATTTAAATGTTGTAGTCCTAAGCGAGGGCTTCGAGTTGCCATATTGACAACTATTTATACGAATTTTTATCATTTTACAGTAAATCCTAATGAACGCTTACAGACATCCGACATCATATAAGTTGTTGATGAATATGAGCAAAACTGACACTGGAATATAGTTTGGAAAGCGGTTTGTTTGCATTCCAATAAATGAGATCTGGCACCTCAGCACTGGCGGCCATGTTGGATGTTTCCGTTCGGAGGATTATAGTGAAATCCGAGTATTTTAGTGGATTAAACAGGTAAACAAGCAGAAAAACCGTAATCCTCGCCAGCCCGTTGATAATGAAACTCGATCCGGAGGGAATTTGAATAGAGGAACATATAATTAAGTGGAAATAACCCAGAATATTTGAAAATGCTGTGAGTTGTTTCGTAGCCTGGCTTTATCTGTGTCAAGAGAAAATTCTCGCATTTTCTCGTGCGCCTCGGTCTTTTAGCATTGTCTCGTGGCCCTGAGACTATTTCCCAGCCCCTTGGAATGTTGTAAATGGGTTGAATAATCAGTGTTTTGTGTAAAAGAATGTAATGCAAGAAAATGGTGCATGGAGAGGCTAGTGAACTTCAGAAATACTTGCGCGGGTTGAGTACTTTGCGTTTTCTACGCCATACATTTGGGTATTTTGAGTATATTTGAAGTTTTTTGTGCATGACTAGTTGATAAATATGTAAACTTAATAGCACATAGATGGACTGTCATAGGATACAGAGAAATCTTGAAAAGCAGTGATAATATGCAGTTCCCCGGGGCAGTATCTTTGGACCTTTTAAACTTTTTTGGTGTCAGGTGATATGCTGGTTAGATTTTCAGTGGTGGTTTAATTGTATACTGTTGAGATTGATTAAAAGCTCCATGATGGTTGCAGTTTTTGAGTGTGGGAAGTGTTTTGCATGCTTCGAGCTCTGATGTGGGTAGTATTTCAGGTTGATCTGGGCTGTTTTCTTTTATTAATGTAAATGAAAACATGTTATTGTTGGCATCTGTAAGGACGTTATTATTTTCAGTTTTGATTTACTGCTTAAGATATGCCTTAGCACTGATTTTTTCTAAACCAGTTGTTTGATTCCATTTTTAAAATTTATTCTTACAAGATATCAGATTTTTATTTAATTTTGGAGAATTACCAGAATGAAGGAGCTTTGTGGACGTGATGGGAAGCGTTAGGAGAAACACGTGAAGGTGGTTTGAGCATATGGAGAGTGAAAGACTGACGAGGTGAGGGTATGTGCGTGAGGCGGAGGCGGCGAGAGGGAGGGGGAGGCCGAGGATGAGGGGGAGGGATGGAGTGGAGGGGTACATGTGGGAGGGGGGTGTGAGTTGGGAGCGGGATAATGAAATGGTGGGGGACAGAGCGACATGAAGGTGATTTGTTTGTGGCCACCCCATGCGGGATTGAGGCGCCTGGCAATAGATAGATAAATAGACCAGAGATTTCCTTTTGCCAGTCAGTATATCACACACTGTACATATTATTTTCTATGAAGCATGTTTAAAAGTGAATACTAACAGCAGCAAGTGAAATTTCAGGTGATTAAGATCAGACCAGGTGTTTTGATTTGAAGCCATACAGTTTTGTTTGGCAAACTGGCAGAGCAGTATGATGTGTATTAAGGCCCTTGCTTGACACACTTGCCCCCGGACGTGTGGTCGCCATGAGGAAATGAGGCTCAGGGGTCCATCCAACATCCAGACATGAATACTACAGCAGCTGTAACCCAGTGCTTCGTTTCATCTCGTCGATCACATGTTTCGTATGTGTGTGGGCACACCCCTAGCCAGTCATGTTGTATAGGTTTAGGCAATGCTAGGTTAGGTTAGGTTATACTCCTGGTAATACCTAAGCTAGCCTGTCTCAATCTAAACTAAAGAATTGGCCCACATGTCACACTGGTATGCTAGCAGGACGAACATGGCTTATTGCATCACTCAAATAAAACAAACCATCAGGCAGTACCAATTTCAGCGGAAGTTACTGGTACTTTTCACTTTGGAGTACAGTATACCGGCATTTTATAGAGAATAATACTGAGTAGAATGCGAGGTATATAAATTGGCTAGAGGAAATCACCAAATCTAATAGCAGTCTGAAAGCATTAGTTGGCTGTAAAAATATGGTAGGTCATGTGATTGAATGGGTAAATAGGGTACTGATGTGTAGCAGATACGCATGTACTGTAACGGCTAGCTTGCATGCGTGACATTGGCC
The DNA here is from genome assembly GCA_018397915.1 of Birgus latro. NCBI lineage: Eukaryota > Metazoa > Arthropoda > Malacostraca > Decapoda > Coenobitidae > Birgus > Birgus latro. The sequence continues at coordinate 8,843 of JAGKTI010030140.1, forward strand.
AGTACTGTACAGTTTATTCAAGCTCTGTTTTATGTGTCCTGAAGGGCCGATGAACACTATATCCAGTCACTGGATAATTTATCTGCCTCCGTCCATTGCTTTATTCATAAGTTTAGGTATGGAAGCCTTGTATGTAGCGTGAAAAGTGCTTGTGAAAACTGCTGCAGTGGTTGGGTTTGTTTGTGAGTGTGTTTACTGGATATCACTGAGGGAACTAGGCATACAGCAGGGGGCAGACATGAGAAGTCACATAAAATGACAGTGCTACACCCTCTTAAAATGTCCACCTATGGGTGGGATTGAACCCAGATCAATAGAATGTGAGTGCAAATGGGACCTAAATCCCAGAATCTCATGTCACGAATGCCACATCTAAATAATTAACAGGATTATAGGTTAGCACATTTTAAAACCTTTTAATTGGGCACCCCGTGCGGGATTGAGGCGTCTGGCAATAGATAGATAGAAAACCTTTTAATGGTGCTGAAGAGAGTACTTTACCATACAGGTACTTTACATTCATATGGTAGCTCTGACATAACCAAGCAGCTCCATTGCTTAGTTATATAAACATCCCTCAACTTCCATCCCTCAGGAGGAGGATAGTGGACTGCAAGAGGAGGGTAGCTTCAGCCTGCAGTTCACCAGATTCACATTCATTTGAGTCTGAGACCACACCTACATCCTTTGTCATGCTGGGACAGGGACGTACAGTATTAGGCAAAATGAGATACAGGAGTCAGGTCGGGAAGTAGCCTATTGTACCAAAGGAATTGTGGGTTGTGACAGGAGGAGCTGAAAGTGAGAAGGTATAATCAGTTTGTGTTCACCTGACAGAACTGGGCCACTCCCACAGCTGAAATACTGTACAAGGTTGTGAACTTGTAGTTGCATGAAATTCAGTGAACCTTGGTTGTGAGTTAGGAGTGAGTCTTCTTGGTAAGCTACTGTAGCTACTAATAAAGTCAACCCTGCAGCAAAAATGGGTTAAGGATGTCTGTCAGGTCAGGCCTAAATTAATTACCATACATTTTAGTACAGTATATTGATTTTTCCCTGTACATCCATTATTGTTGTGCCCAAGACTTATATGAACGTGAACTTGGTGAACTGCAGGAAATTGGCCGCTTCAGTTCAATGCTCCCAGAGATCTGTTGTTGAGGGGATAAAGGATTGTTTGTATTGTTAGAGTGACACGAGTGTGTTGTGGTTTGTTGGGCCTCATTATTTGTACGTGAGGGTATACTGGAGTGTTCATGAGTTGTACCGTATTGTGTCAGTGCAGTATGAGATGTAAAGCTTAATGACTGACCCTGTTCTGTAAGCTAGTATGGTGGACTTGATTAGGCTGTATGACTGGATGTTTAAAAATTACTTTGCCTTAGCTAGAAATCCTAGTCTGGTGGGATGTGTTATGTAGAGCAGCATACCGGACTTCATTAGGTGGTGTTGTGAAGTAGCTACCTTATGATATTGATGAAACAGACATGCATGATGTAGCTGCATGTATAGTAATGCTGTGCTGCTCTTCCAGGGCGTGTATGATGGGCTGCGGTGCGGTCTGATGCCAGCAGCTGCCGACACCCACGTGCCCCCCATGGCCCCACCCCCTCCCCATCAGGTAAAGACTGGCCCGCCCCGGCCACCCCCACACCACCCTCCACCCTCCCTGGCATCCTACCCTGCCCCTGGACCCCAACGTGGGCCACCCCAGCCCACGGGTCCCCTGCAAAATGGTCCTCCGTCCCACCGTGCCCCACCTCTCCAACCCCCAGGCCATCGTGGACCACCGGGGCCGCCAGGACCACCTGGACCCCATAGACCACCTGGTGGACCCCAGTACCCACATTCTGGTGTGCCCCATCCCCCAGCTTACCCTGAGCCTCCCAGGTACCCAGGCCCACCCCCAGGTCCACACCCTGGTTCACATCCTGGGCCAGGGGAGGAGGGAGACCAGGGTCGGGATGGTGGGGCAGGGCCGAGTATTGGGTCAGGGATGGAGAAGGAGCTACAGGCGCTGGACCGCAGTGAGCTGGTGGCCAGGGTGGTGCGGGGTGAGGGTGAGGCCAGGGAGTTGCGCCTGGCATGCATCAGCCACACCAACGAACTGCGCCAGTTACGACACACACAGACCAGGCTCACCGATGACAACCAGGTCAGTCACAGCTCACACACCCTGTACTCTGTCCACTTTAACTTGGCGTAAAATTGCCATGTCTCTGTATTCAACGCTGAATGGTAGGAAGAAATAAAGTACTGTACTAGATTATGTTGTTTGTCATGAAGTGCTATGGTAAAAGGTGTAGAGCTTTAGTACAATACAGTATTGTCATATTTTGCCATTAATCTGAGTGAATTAGGTTGCAGAAGGATGAAAAGCTCCTTCAGATTGAAATGAATGAATTCTGGAACTGTATGTGCAGTTCTGTTTTCATTTAACCTATTGAGCCCATGGATGTCTTTAATTTTATTCTTGCCATCCCTAATGATTTGATTCAGCATAATGAGGCTTTGAACTGGAGGAGTTAGGTAAAGGCTTGCCTTCATTGACTCCTTCAGAACTAGTGGTCCTCGTACTGGTAATCAATATTTTCTGGTGTTCCTTACCAATGACATTTATCATAAACTGAAGGGGTTAAAGGATTAATCACACAAGTCATATCTACAGTACTTTCTCTTATCTCTGCTGACGTGCTTATTCACATCCACATAACTTTACAGGAACTTGTGCACTACTCAGATACTTTGTCTTTGCCACCATTTGGATTTTGTCACACTTGCCTGACATATGTAGGCCTAATTGATAAGTGGAAATAAGGCACAAGGTTTGAACTGTTATTTTAGCAGTTTGAAGCCTTTACCTTAGTTCATTGTCTTGATTAAAATGTTTCTGGCAAGTTTATCTTCACCCCTTCACTGTAACTCCCATCCCACTATTGTAGATATTATATAGGCATTAGTATATATCTCATAACAATGTACAGGATGTAGTGTCTGATTTCACATGATATCTGTACACAGTCTGTTGTCCCAGACTATCAGGAATCCTAACATATGATGTTTCTCAAAATATCCTCATAGTCCAAACAACCAAGAAACTCATGATGTATTCAAACATGTGGAAGCCCACAGGAGATCAATTAGACACTGCTACCTTACCTAAACATCCTTTCCCACCAGTATATAATGGCAGAGAGAAGCCCTTCACAGCAGAGAGGGGGATAGAGAATGCCTGAGAGCACAATTAGGGCAAAGTAAGGAGAAAGGGGAGACTGGCCGTCATGCTAAGCTCGTTTGTAAATCACTATCAAGATAACTGTACAATAAAACTCAGTAACCCAAGAGTGCTGTAACTCACCTTCATTGATAAGACGTCTCATGACCTTATTCTGGTTGTAATAAATAACCCATCATCGACTTCCCAACAAGTACCTCCGACCACGCTACTGAGATTGGTGGCAGCGGTAACAATGAACCCATCTACGAAAAACTGTTAAACTACAATAAATTACTACAATAAATCATGTCACCGAGATTAGTGACAGCGATGAGCTACGATAAACCACGTCATCGAGATTGCTGACAGCGGTGAACATCCTTTCCCACCTGTATATAATGGCACAGAGA
>JAGKTI010030141.1:0-12468 GCA_018397915.1 Birgus latro
CATGAGAAAAGATTAAGATTAAAAGACAATCATGCAAAAATCAACTATATATTTTAGAACAAATCACAACACGATGAGAGACAACGTTGAACAAGGCACGAGGGACGGGACAGTGGAACAGATAAATATGTAATATGATCTCTCTGTTTTATAATACAGTCTAATATTAACTATCCTTACTCTAATTTATGTGAGATGAAGCGTCTTACAAAACGTAGCCATCCACCCGTTCGCAGATACTTGCCAAAATCCGGATCTGAGAACGGATTCGTGGTCAATAACAGTAACAAACTAGACACCCTGTGGTTTGAGAGACTGGACATAGTCCTCATTTTGGTACCAATTAGTTCTTATTTTTATGCAGAAAAAACCTAAGGCTGAGAAACTACAAAACTTGTCCCAGCTATTTAAAAAATATAAAATAATAATAATAATAATCACGATCCATTCATTTCTGAGATGGCTGGACACAACGCGTTTAACAGAAATGGGGTCACAGGCAGTGGGAAAGACAGACTGAGGAAAACAGCTCCCGAGTTGACATTTGCATGCATTAGAGAAAGGGTTATAGTAGGAAGATAGACAGGTGCTGTGTGCCCACCACCACAGGGAGGGATGCAGACAGACTACCAGAGCTGTTTTAAATTACACTTGTTCTTCAGGTTGATCTTAGCAAGCTGTATTTTTTTTTTCTCTCTCTCTCTCTCTCTGTCTCTACAGGGTACCCATCGCCTTCGTTTATCGCATTTAATTAACCTTTCGTATTATCATTTTCCTCTCTGCCTTTATATTTTTCTGCCCAACTGCCACATGACTTTTGCTGCCTGACGCTAGTGTTCATTCATTCATTCATTCGTTCAGTCTTTCTATGATCATTTTAGCATGATACATTGACTTACAGGGACGAGTAATGTGATACAGTTTCATATTACAGTACAATGACCGTTGTAATTTACACAGAGATGCTGTAGATTCGTGTGCATAATTAAGTGCTTGGAAGGCTTCGTAACACCTCTTCCTAAGTGGTTTATTTTCCACAGTACGCCTTGATATTCTGTTGTATGTCATTTTGGTCTTTAATATCCATAGAATTTACAAAATAATATACCTGAGGATTATCAAGACGTATTATGTAGAGTATATCGCTAAGGAACAGGTGCTGCGAAGTCTGTCTGAAATACATAATGGCGGAGTTGTCACTCATACATCAGGGAAGTGTTCTGGGTGGATTAAGGACTATCGTAACACCTCCTCCTTGGCGATTAATGTGCATGTTACACTTCAGTATTCTTGTGTATGCTATTTATACCGTCTTAATATCGACACAGTTTGGATCAGTAACCATATAAGAGGAATGTTTATGCTCAATGTGCAAAATAAATCACTAAAGGAGAGGTGTATCGAAATCTTCAATACCACCTAAACACAACGCAGGGACTCACAACAATATCAACCTTTATGTTAATGTTATATCCACCAGGGTACCATACTTGACGTGTATCATCCTTTAAATAAACAAATTAATAAATATATGAATAAATAAATGAATAATAAAAAGTATAGTTAACAACAAAAGTATCGCTATCCATGAACGAGGTGAAAACTGGATTGTACCGGACTGAATCCAGCTGAGTAGTAGTAGTAGTAGTAGTAGTAGTAGTAGTAGCAGTGGTGTTGTGGGAATAGTAGCAGTAGTGGTGGTGGCAGCAGTAGTAGTAGTAATAATAATAGTAGTAGTACAACTACTACTACTACTACTAGTAGTAGTAGTAGTGGTAGTAGTAGTAGTAGTAGTAGTAATAGTAGTAGTAGAAGTCGCTGTTGTTGTTGTCATAATCCCAGGTTCATCAGTAATGTGAACGAGGTGTACCTCATACTGAGCCTGCCCTTGCCTTTCAGTCCACCACCCTCTTTTGGGAGAAAAGGGAGTGAGTTGTGGGACGTTCGTATATCCAGGCAGCTCCCCCACCCGGTTATATCGGTACCACCACATGAAGGCGTCCCTCTCCAGCTAGGTGAAGTCATAGAAAATAACTGATGATTATTTAGATGAGACTTACAAAAACAGTTACATTAATTCAAACTCTTATCCCTCGCGTCAAAATGTATACCGTATTCTGCAGAGTACTCTTTTTAGCCTAACTTGGCTCAGATCTTCGTACTTTGGCGACTCTGTAGGAAAATAACACAATACAACGGCTCAACATCCTTTACATAGCACGTCTTCACGACTAACACTGTGCTCTAGTGTTCATCTATTGTCAAACTCAGCAGATTAAAACAATAATGCGGCTCAACATCCTTTCCTTAACACTTCTTCATGACTATCACCATATTCTAGTGTTAATCTGTTGTTGCATCTCAGCAGATTAAGATAATACCACGGCTCAATATCCTCTCCATAATACTTCTTCGTGACCAGTACTGTTGCAACACAGCATTCAAGATGGAGAGATGGCAGTTTTAGACCAAAGTAGAGTAAGAAGAGCATAAGAGACATAGGAGTTTCGTAGCACCCCTTCTCTATATACCGATATATATATTATACTGTACATTACACCCCAGCATTTTCTCGTAAATTATTTATGTTCTTTTAACGTGGACGTAATTTGCATCAATAAAATATACGAGTAGGTGGGTGCTGAGGTGCACTGTGCAGAATAATTCGCTAAGGAAGAAGTGTTGCGAAATGTTCAAAGCCACTTAGAATACGAATGTGTAGACTATAAACATATAATAAAAATAATAATACTAGTAATAATAATAATAATAATAATAATAATCTGAGCAGTTTCTTCTTACAGCGATAATACTCTTCCCGCTAGTCAGAATGGTCTGACAAAGATCCGTAACACCTTTCTGTTCGCTTGATGGTCAGATGTGATCAGAATGGAGGTTAAATCTGATTAGTAAACAAGGAGACTAAAAGCCCTACCTCAAAAATAATGCTCGCCAAATTTCACGCAACCACGACTTAGTATTCCAGTTTTTAGAATGCCCCAGTTTTGTTAGATGAGAACAAACTGGCTAAAACCTTCTAACTTGTGGATTCGAAGATTTCGTAACACTTCTTCCTTAGCGATTTATTCTGAACATTACACCACATTATCCTCTTGTATGGTATTGATGATAACAATGTCGATATTCAAACAACAAAATCAGCGTACGAGAGACTGTGAAGATACTACACTGAATTGCCAAGAAGGAGGTGCTACGAAGCTTCCTGTGCCATCTATAATACGACCCACAATGTGTTAATTCATGGGTGTATTTTTATAAGCCTAGAAGGGTCCCTGGCGCCTCCACTTAACCAAAGCCAAATAGTTAACATGTGGATGGTTCTCCTCCAGTGTTAGTGGTGTATTTAATTTTTGTACAGTACAGTCAAAGACAAATATCTTCCCTTCTCTGTCTGAAGAAAATTTAGAGGTGGCGAATCACAACGAAAATCCTGTCTCAACTAATGTGTGTTTCATATGGTTCGACTTTTCCACCACGTATTCGTTAATCTAGGGAAGATACGCGCTTCTCAACTCTTAGCTCTGAGCCAGCTCAGAATTCAGAAGTTTACTATTTTCATTTACAGTACAACATTTTCCACATACTGATTTAAGAACGTAACAAGAGAGTATAACTGCAGTAGGCCAGTTGACCCGTGGGTGGCGGCTCCTGCAAGGCTGTGACTTTACTACTAGAACAAGATGAGGATGGCAAGGAAGTTGGATTGCCTGACAGCCTTAGGCAATGCCAAGTAGAAGCAGTAGTTGTACACGAGTTCATCTGCAACGTGAACACAGTGAACTGCAGGCTGAGGTTGCCTTTATCCGGGAGTCCATCATCCTTCTTTTGAAGGGATACAGAGGGAGTTAAGGGACGTCTTATTGCCAGATAGCGATGACAACTGTTTATATCGGTGCCACAACATGAAGGTGTTCTTTTCCAGCACCACAACCAAGCATGTTGTGCTATACGGTTCATACCACTACCTGTGAAGGTACCATGTTGATACAGGACAACGAATGGTCGTCAGACACGAGTCATTAAAAAAAAAAAAAAAACGGCAGGTAAAGCTCGACCGTATACTGTCGGGTCAACAAAGTTCAAGATGACAACAAAATTGACAAATACACTATAAACAGCAGAAACATTCGCTGTAACAAATGCACCATCAACAACATAGGTGTAAACGCTGGAAGATGGTTGTTAAAGAGTATGAGCAAATGACGGTGGGAACATGATCAAAGGGACATTTAATGAGAAACAAGTAAGATGTATTACAAGTTTGTGATATAATGGTCATCTCTATAATACTTGTCAGTTTTTTTTTTGTTTTTTGTTTTGTTTTTTACTCAACACAACTCAAGGCAGAGGTGATATGATTACGTAAACTGTTTTAACAATAACACCAAAGGGCATATAACAATAAGATGACTAGAATAACTCATCACATAATTTTACAACTATATATTAGCAGTAAAATCAGTCTTAATATAACGATATGATAACTAGAATATTTTACTCGCTCTGACATAAGTATACTCTGAATAAAGTTCTTTCCTAGAATAAATTGCAAATAATTATAATAGGTCTAATAACAGTATACAAGGGACAGGAAGCCTTTATAACAATCCCTATAATATATTTTGGACAAAGGTTATGTATGCAGTGTCCTTTAAAGATTTAAATAACACTATTTTCTTTGCTCTCCATGTGAGAGCGGGTTCATTTTACTTTTGCCACTAATTTTCTTTGCTCACATTCAGAATTCATTTCCCCACATATTCTTATGGATTGCTAATGAGAATTAGAAGGCACAATATCTCCTAAATTTTTTCAGAAAAAAAAAAATGAACACCCATCCAAACTCGCACTTTTCCGGTCGCTTATTTTCCGAGTCCAGTATCTCCTGGGAAATAATAATGTAATAGTCCAGTGACATCAAGTAACTGTGTAGACTAGCCACCGTCTTTGGAAGGATATGGCGGGGAGTATTAACCTATAACTGAGGAAAGGTTGTCTTTTAACAGGCCATTTCAAGAACAATTTCATTGTTTGTTCGATTTTTCTTTTCGTACTGTCACTTTCACATTTATCATTTCTGTTTGCATCCCTGATTCACTTGGCTCAACATCGCCATCAAGGGAAATAATTATAATCACGATAAAACGATGTACATTCACAATAAAACGTAATAACGTGGCCATTGAATGAGATAACACCTTACCACATAACAACATTGCCAAATAGTATCAAATGAGTATATTTAAAAATGAGTGAGCTTCTATGTCTTTTCTCTGCTGGGATTACATAGTAACAAACAGCATATTATCATCATTATTATTTTTATTATTATTATTATGACCCTGATAATAAACAGAAACTATGTAAGCTACTTCTAAGTAAATAATTTGTCAATGTCAAAAATAATTGCAACAGATTTCGCTGACCTTTACTAAAGGTCAGCGAACGAACAAACACCTGGAGACGGCTGAATGATGTAATGTTCCTTAATTTTCTACATTTTGTCTTTTTACGATTGTTTTCTTTATCATATTCTTCGTGCCCCATTTCTATGTTCTTCTTGGCACCTTATATTTACCACTATGTATTTGTTCTTTTCTTACCCCAACACTTGGTATCACAAAACTCGTTAATTTCCTGCGCAAAAATCCTTACGAAGATCTGTTCTGGAAGTTTGCGATTCAGTGGGACGTCCATTAACAGGACACATAAATTCAGAGAAAACAGAAATTCCACACAGGTATAATACAGGTAATTCATTTATCATAAGTAACGTCACTCTTAGTATAAATATATGCGAAACGAACAGTTCATTAGATTCAAATATTCCATGTTCTTTGGTACAAGTAAAAGGGACAGCTAAAGTAAACGGTCGTCAGTAAATCTCAATGTCGAAGTTTTGCAGCTTAATGTTCTCCTTGAACTGCGAGACCTGCTCCTTAGACACAAGCCAGGTGTAGAGGCAGCCTACCTCCTGCAGCATCGGACACTCGGTTACCAGGCGGGTCATAACTTTGCTGGTGATGGGGGAATTTAGGACGCGGATTTTGACTAAATTCCTCCATACGCCGGCATCCAGCAGGTCGCATATTATCCGGTCGTAGAGGACGTGCGGATTTTGCAGTACCAGTTCCAGGATCCGCATGTTCCCGCATTTGTTGAGTAGGACCTTCAAGTCGTCCTCAGAAAGCTTCATGGAGGCGACTTGAAGGCTCTGCAAGGCCTGGAAGTACTGGAGACTGTCGGTTGAGAGATGGTAGGGTATGTCCTCCCCCAGCAGATAACCATCCAGGCACAGGGACTGGAGGCGAGGGCAGTGACGCGCCAGACACTGAAGGTGGTGTCTGGTGATGCTGAGGCGCTGCTGGGAGAACCGAGTGTGGTAGGTGTATAGGAACAGGTGGGTCATTCGGGCACCAACTTGCTCCAGGAACCACACCAACGCGTCGCAATTCACATCAGCGAATTTGGCGCGTCGGAGATTCTGAAGCTTTGCCAGTTGCTGCAGGCGTGAGAGATCCATTTCCGGGCTGCCAACGAAGGACACCTGCAGATATTCCAGGTTGGGGCACAGGCTGGACAGAACCGTGAGCTGGAATTCGTTGAGAATCTCCCGGGAATGGAATTCCTTCAGATTGCACTGGACGTCCTTGTGATCCAGTGTCTGTAGGAATCCAAACACCTTCTCCATCCTTATGTCCGGGACTCTCAAGATCTCGATGTTGGTTAGGACTAGGAGGATCACGGCCACACCAGCCTCCGTTACCTTCGTCATGGAGAGCTTAATTTCCTTCAGGCTTGCGGAACACGGTGACGTTGGGAGAAGAGTACCGCCCTGACTCAGGACTTCGATGCTTTCCCGCAGCCCGGTTTGAAGCCCGCACAGCCTGAGCACACCCTCATCATTGACATCATAGCAGCCCCTGAGGTCAATGCAGTGCAGGTGATGGCAGGTGTTGGCGACAATCTCAATCATGTGGTTGTTGCAGAAATCAGTGCAAATGAGAGAGGTCAGCGATGAACACGAAGTAAGGAAACTGTAAAGACGAGTCGCTCTCTCACCACAGCCGCCATACAGGAGCGCCAGGCTTTCCAGGTGGCTCCCGTCGGCTGTTTCCAAGACCCCAGATTGAACTACAGAACCGCTTGTGGCCAGACGACGCACACGCAGGAGCAGCAGCAGGCGCACATGTGAGGGTGAGGGAGTCATCTGTTGCCGCTCACTCCGACCCAGTACCTCCTCACCTGCAATATCAGTAGGACGTTATCTTTACTCGGTTATAAAATTATTGTTATTATTATTATTATTATTATTATTATCATTATTGCTGTTGTTGATGTTGTTGCTGATGTTGTAGTTATCTGTCGTCATCAAAGCTGAGTTCCTTAATATTGTGGACAGGGAAGAAAACGTCATCATCATCACAGCTGAGTTTTCTAAGAAACGGGTTTGTCAAAAAAAAGCTAAACACAGATATCAAGAAGCTCTGGGAGACTGCAACATCCGTGCCGTACATTTGGTCTAAATGCCCGGCCACACAATCAGCAGGCAGGCACCTGTTAGGAGTACGGTAATAAAAAAATTAACTGGAAATAACTGCATAGACGTGGTAACTGAAGCAACTTCTCTACTTCTGATTCCCTGCACCGTGATTCGGCACCGTGTTTTGAAACTGATAAGCAACGTCCTAGGACAAGACAGGAGTATCTTGAGAGCATGGAGGCACCTAAAGGCCGAACATCTGACCTTGCACTGTGCCACTGACCTTTGACTGATTGCTCTCAAAATCGAATTACTCCATCCTTTCCTGATCCTTATCTCATCCAAGGTTTACTGAAGCATTCTTTACCTTACCTTATGACCTCGACCTTGACCCGTGATTATTGTTTTCAGAACAGAATAGTTTCATCCTTGACTTACCTTAAGCCCTTCCACAAAATGTCATTCAGACCGACTCAAATGTATCTTATTTAAATGCCAAAACATTGGCCTTGCCCTGTGACCTTTACCTCCAACCAGTTCTTTATCAAGGTTGACGTACTTCACCCTTTCCTGTCTCATAACTCCTCAATCACGTTTGGTCACAATCGGAGCAAACGTGCTTGACTTGATTCGTTCCTTGTGACCTTTTGCATCAAAAAATTAATTGCCTGTTCCCCTGATGGTCGTCAGTCATTAAGCCATTTTATTTTATTTATTTATTTATTTATTTATTTATTTATTTTTTAAGCAGTTCCACCCAGTAGATATTCCATAACCCTGCTAGCAGACAGACAGACAGACGGACATATAGGCAAACAAACAGAACCAAACACATAATCCCATCGGGCTGCATGCGCAGGTGCAAAAATCATCATAATCTCACTATTGCAAAAGAGTATACTGCGGGCAGGGTATAATGGAGGTAGTTTACAACATCTAAGCTGTGAGATGTCATTCTAAAACTGAATAAGCCCTTCTGGAGGGAGTCAGAAGAAAAAAATGCTTGACATCTACATCATCTCTATTTCGATCCCTCATCATTTCTTTAGATTCCTCAACTTCCAATCTGTGTCCATGATGCAGAACTCTAAGAACACCTTTACACAATCTTACCAACAGCGGCCTGGAGTGGTACGGGTAGAGTGTATAGGTATGAGGCGGCGTGTGTGAGTGAGGGATGGTGGTGGTGGTGGTGGGCGCTACACACACTGTCCAGTATATCCGCCAGTTGACGCACACATTGATGGAACAGTGACGCAGGCTGTCTCCTTGGGGCCATCCTGTTGCAAAGAAATAGAGTTAAATGAATGTTCTATTCATCTGTCATCTAGCCCTTTTTTTACCTAACAGGTACTTAAAGGAACAGGACCTAAGCTACTCAGTCCCAACAAGTAAGGTAAGGCCGAGCCGCCTTGCACGCCACTGACTTGCATTAAGTGAGAAACAAACTCTACTCTTTCGCCGATGTAAATTCTTACAGGTAACTTCCGGCTGGAGTTCCTTAGCCCACTAGACCACGATTCATTTAATTATATGGTTGTCATCCAACTTGGAATATGACTTCCTGGCCTACAGCAGCTCAATTAGCATGTTACTCAGTGCAGAACGCCTGAAGGTAGCACTCCATCGAGTAAGTGGATAATGGGCACCCCCACCTACCACAATAAATAAAGAATTAAAACAAAAACTGAGAGCTTAATGCCTGCGTCAGTATAACGAGGCCTGGGAATACATTAAAAGGGAAAGATTTAGAGAGGACTATCCTTCTGACCACGTAAAAAATAAATTAATTAATTCATTAATAAATACCAGTACTGGTCAATTTTATTAAAAGCTTGAAAACACCTAGGCTGCAATAAAATTATTTTTTTTTCAAGCTTGTCTTCTTGGGGGTTGTCCTTTGGGAGTCGTAAATTATTATTATTATTATTTTTTCAAGCTTGTCTTCTTGGGGGTTGTCCTTTGGAAGGGAGTCATAAATTATTATCTTTTTTTTTTTCAAGCTTGTCTTCTTGGGGGTTGTCCTTTGGAAGGGAGTCATTTTAATTCTTTTGCTGACTGTAAATGGATAAGACTGCGTTATTTATTGAGTGTACATTGTGCTATATTTAGTACTAGGTGAGTCAACAAGGAAAGAGTGCGGAAGGGTTGGCCTTGTGCCTCATATCTGGTGTAGGCCTATAGGAGTGTGGGTCAAGGTCTCTCTCTCTCTCTCTCTCTCTCTCTCTCTCTCTCTCTCTCTCTCTCTCTCTCTCTCTCTCTCTCTCTCTCTCTCTCTCTCTCTGACGAGTTTCGTTAACATACATCTAGTCTACAGTATATAATGATATCGCCTGTGTGTGATGGTAGAGAAGTGTGCGAGTATGTATATGAGAGTCTTGCAGAATTTCGTGCATGAGGGTGCACCATTATCTGTGAAAGTGCAGGCACTGTGCGTACGGGTATAGTATTAATTATGAGGGTTCAGGATTATGTGTTCGGATATAGTATTACTTGTGTGGGTATGGCATTAATTGTGAGGGTAAAGCATTATTTATGAGGGTATAGCATTATTTGTGTAGGTATAGCATTATTTGAGAAGGCACGCAATATGTGTGCGGGTATACCGTTATTTTTATGCGGGCATAAAAATATTTCTGAAGGTACAGCATTATGTGTGCGTGTTTAGTGTTGTTTGTGCAGTACAGCATTATTTGTGCTGGCATAGTATTATTTGTGCTGGCATAGTATTATTTGTGCTGGCATAGTATTATTTGTGAGGAAATAACATTATTTGTGAGGGTACAGCGTTATTACCTCCGCCAAAGAGGTTATGTTTTACCCCGTATTTGGTTTGTCTGTTTGTCTGTTAGCAGGATTATTCAAAAAGTTAAGAATGGATATTGATGAAATATTGTGAAAGGGTGGGCCATGGGCCGAAGAAATGATTACATTTTGGGCCGGATCCGGACCCGGAACCGATGTATCTTCACAATATCTTCCAAAGTTCTTAATGAATTTCAATGAAATTTTGTGAAAAGATGGGCCATGGACCAAAAAAGAATTGATTAAATTCTGGGGCGGCCCCGGATCCGGATCCTATATCCACGAATCCCGATCAGGGATTACTCAAAAAATTATGAACGAATATTGATGAAATTTTGTGGGAGGGTGGGCAATGGGCCAGGGAAGAAATTATCAAATTTATGGGCTCATCAGGATCCGGATGCGGGGTATCCAGCACAATATCTCCAAAAGGTCTCCATGAATTTCAATGAAATTTTGTGGAAAGGTGAGCCATGGACCAAGAAAGAATTGATTAAATTTTGGAGCGGATCCAGGCCAAGATCCGGATTCTACAGTACATTCACGGATCCGTATCCGGATCCGGATCCTTTCTAATGGCAATGGCATTGGCGGAGGTATGCGCTCTATGAGAGGTTTCTGGTTTGGCTGATTTGATTCATGTTTATTGAAGATATTAAGAATTGTATGAAAAGGCTGAATAAGTGGTGTTATGTTACGTCTGTCATTCTTTCAGCTACCAGTGCACCAGAGGAGTTGAATGGGAGATCTGAAAGAGCTGAAGAATGAGGACTAAAAAATACATTAAAAGATATTAAACAGTTTTGGTACCGAAGTAGATAATAGCGCATGTAAGACAAACAGAAAAGAAACAGAACCAGTAAACCAGAAGTTAAGTTGATGAAGGATGTACCTGCAGAGAAGCCTTGTGAACTATGAGCAGCATCTCACATCATACAGGAAAAACTAAAGTAGTCCGTAAAAAGACTGGAAGTGGAAACTCATCATCTCAGAGAAGAAATCTTTCATAGGCGCTGAAATCATATTTACCTTAGAAGAAAATATAGGGAATAAAACAATTAACATTTCAGCAAAATAAATATACTGTAAACATAAAAAGTGCTGCAGAAACGTAGCACAGGTTGGCGGACCCCGAGTCAGTTGCTAGCGTGACGTCATGAACCATGGACTTACGGCGTCTATCTGAGGCCACCGGTCTGTGGCCTCGGTCTATCTGGCTGACCTGTTTTACTAGTCCGTGGTGTAACAGGACTGTTCTACCACCCGGTCATATCAGTGCCACCACGTGAAAGCATCTGTTTCCAGAGCATTTTAAAAACCACTCCCCCCTGTAACCTTTTGCCACAGGGTGACTGTCGTGCCCTCTGCCCTCGGGGTAGGTGGCAGGGAGAAGGTGGTAAGTGACTGAAATCTTCTCCTCCCCTTCCCCTGCTCACCTTCCAGACCCCTGCCAAGAATGCTCCCTGGGAGGGCTCGCTCGCATTCACGTGTTTGAGCTTCATGTTTGTGTTTTCAATCTGCAGAACCTTTTTTTTTTTGGGGGGGGGAGGGAATTCTTATCTAAAGTTCAAGTGCTGGGGGTAGTTAGGGAGTGGTCATTACTGAGTTGGGACGGAAGTTGATATGTGTGTGTGTGTGTGTGTGTGTGTGTGTGTGTGTGTGTGTGTGTGCGCGCGCGCGTGCGTGTGTGTGTGTGTCATTTTTTCATAACGTCACTTAGTGTTCTTCGTAATATATGATGATGACGATGATGAAGAGGAGGAGGAGGAGGAGGAGGAGGAGAAGGAGAAGGAAGAGGATTATGATGATAAAGTGATGATGACGATGACAGTGATGATACCGTTGCTTACTACTGTTGCTGTTGTTGTTGATGAGGATGTTATTGTTGCTGCTGTTGTTATCAGAGTTTATGGCACATAATTATAAATGATTATTTTTTTCGTGGACACAGTCTTTACAGAGTAGGGACATAAATATACAGGGTGTCCATAAAGTCTCTTTACAATTTAAAAATATTGCAAAGGCAATTGATGAGATATCTTAATCAGATTTGTTCTATGTACTCAGTGGTTATCAAAGTTTTTAATCACATTGCATTTGTGTATTTCAGGTACCCTGTTGATGAAAAAGGTACTGTTAAATGAACCCCTAAAAAATGG
>JAGKTI010030144.1:0-12467 GCA_018397915.1 Birgus latro
GGTTGCTAGGGTGAGAAGTGGTTGGAAGAAGTTCAGGGAGCTGTTGCCTCTCCTGACATTGAGAGGACTCTCCTTACGTGCTAAGGGGTCTTTGTATGCAGCATGTGTTAGGAGTGTGATGCTGTATGGTAGTGAGACCTGGGCAGTAAAGGAAAAGGATATTCACAGGTTTAAATGTACAGAAATGACAATGATTAGATGGATGTGCAGTGTGTCCCTGCGTGCAAGGCCTGGGGGGGCTGGGTTTACGATGGAAGAGTTGAGAGGTAGGATGGGACTGGAGTGTATTGGTGTTGTGATGAGGAAAGGTGGGCTGAGGTGGTTTGGACATGTGGAGAGGATGGGAGATGATAATTGGGTACAAAGGGTGAGAAGTGTTAATATTGGGGGAGGGGTAGACCGAGAAAGACATGGGACAAGGTCATTAAGTGTGACTTAAGGGTTAAGGGACTGAACAGGGAGGCTGCCAAAGATCAAGCAGCATGGAAAGCCGCCATTAGGTGACCAAGGCCGACGCATGCAAGCATGTTGGAGCCTTCAAAAATGAAACGAAACGAAAACGAAACAAACTTAGCACTGTCAGCCATTGTAGCAAACGTACAGGTCAGAAAACCACACACAAAAAGAAAAAAGGGTAAACCGGTCGTCACGAGGCGGGAACTATGACTGACGCTGCTGCTGCTGCACTCCCATAGGCTGGTGGACACCATGCTGCTAGCATGCTAGCATGCTGATAGGTTGGGCACCTCTCCCGGGCTCTTGCCTTACTACAGATCGGAAAGTAAAGTCATGCAGCATTTCCACCAAAAATTCATGGTTTTGTGTAGGATTATGGACCTTATGACCACACCACTTCTGTGAATCACTTTGGTTCACTTACCTCGCATAGAGCTATTATTGTACTACTCGATGCAAGTGAAAACTAAATTTCGACTGAGACGTCACTTGCATCACTTCAGCAGGGGACGCCTCAATTTTAGAAGTGATCTTAGTGAGACGGAGGGATAATGGCAGTAGGAGGATCAGGGCTTGAGAGATATGAGGGATGGCAGATGGAATGGCGAGGCAAGTCGAAGTCAGTGCGTCAGAAGGAAAATGGGAAGAGTTGAGGAGGATGAAAAATGTGGGCCAAGACAAGATAGCCCCTTCAGTCTGAGGACATCTTTTTATATTTTATCCTTTCTTTCTGCAGACGATTTATTTTTTTTCTATGTCTAGAAAAGGCGACTGCTTGTGATACAACCCCTTCAGTCTGAGAACGTCTTTTTATAATTTATCCTTTCTTTCTGCAAACAATTTCTTTTTTTTTTTCTGTGTCTAGGAAAGGCGACTGCTTGTGATGGGCATGGTGAAGGCTACTGTATATATAACTGTTACCCTGTGTGTTTTAGGGTGCAACTTCTTGTCCCTTATACACGGCGCCTGAAACGGGGTTCTCTTTCTAGACCGGGTTGGGCTCCATTAAGGCAATCCGAGGGAACGGCATAAAAAGGCAGGGTAACAACCTTACATGTATATTACCAACAAATTACAACTCTGACACAACATGAATACAGACTTTACAGGAAAATAGTTGTAACACACAGAGATAGACAGAACCAGGGGACTTGGGGGCAGGAGAGGGCTGGGGCTGGTTGGCGGCCTGCATCAGGATGCCCCAGGTCGTCAGGACTTCCGGTGGCTAACTGGAGGCTGACCTGTGCAGTCTCATCCGGGCGTTATCAGAGGGCCGTGCAGGAGAGGGTGGGCCCTTCCACAGGAGTACAGGGAGGGGAGAGGGGGGCCCCGGGCATAGGGGCTGGGCCCAAACAGGATCAGGTGTGTTTGCCTGCGCTTACTTCGGGGACGTCGCTTGGGGCTGGAGAGGTCTCGCCCCGGGGTCCTAGAGACGTCTCGACTGGTCCCAGGGCTGCGGTCTTGGTGCTGGGCCTCCGTCAGGTCTGGACTGCAGCAGCTTGGTGCGACAGAGTCCGACAGGGGCTGGGGTCACCGGGGGTGGAGGGAGAGGGCCAGGACTACCGATACCAAGGGTCCTTGCCAGGCCTCCTCCAGCTGCTGGTCGAGGGCGAGGATGTCTCTGTGGGGAGAGAAAGTGAGGGCACTTTCCTGTGCCCCTTCTTTTAGTAGAGCAGCCAGGTGGCCATCTCCTAGGTGTGGCGAGGTGGCTGTCACCTTCCTTCCTTTTATGGAGTTAGAGCAAAGGCGGCTAATGGCCGACTCCCCTCCGTGTGCGGCTAGGTGGCCGTCACCCAGTGTGTGTAAGTGCGGTGAGGTGGCCGTCACTACCCCTCCTTTTATGGCGTTAGAGCAAGGGCGGCTATTGGCCGTGTCCTTCCCCTGTGCGGCTATGTGGCCACCACCCGGTGTGAGTGAGTGCAGCAAGGTGGCCGTCACTATACTTCCTTTTATGGAGTTAGAGCAAGGGCGGCTCGGAGCCGTGTCCTCCCTATGTGCGGCTAGGTGGCTGTCATCCGGTGTGAGAGAGTGCAGCAAGGTGGCCGTATCTATACCTCCTTTTATGGAGTTAGAGCGAGGGCGGTAGTTGTCCGTCTCCTCCCCGTGTGCAGCTAGGTGGCCGTCACACAGTGTGAGTACGTGCGGCGAGGTGGTCGTCACTCTACCTGCTTTTATGGAGTTATAGCGAGGGCGGCTGTTGGCCGTCTCCTCCCCGTGTGTGGCTAGGTGGCCATCACCCGGTGTGAGTACGTGCGGCAAGGTGACCGTCACTCTTCCTCCTTTTATGGAGTTATAGCGAGGTGGCTGTCTCCTCCCCGTATGCGGCAAGGTGGCCCTCACCCAGTATGGCTGAGGGAGGGAAGCAGTGGGTGGGCGGCTAGCGACCGACTCCGGAATGCTGTCTGGGGCTGTAGGAGTAGCCCCACCCTGAACCTGGCGATGGCTGGTACGATGGAGGTGTAATGCACTGTTACTGCTACCTGTACGGTGGCTTACCTGAATGCGAGAGGGGCGCGTGGGAGAGGTACAGGTGTACCCGTTTTGAGCGAAGCGCGCGCAGCTCACTTCTGCTCCCTGGATATCTCCTCCTGTGGTCGATGTCTGGCCCAGGTGAGGTTGAAGGAGAAGCTTCGCTATTCTGTATTTTACTTATATCCTGCATTTCACCACCGTCGACGTAAAAAAAATCACGTCCCCGTGCCTGGAGGTGGTATATAATGTATAGGTGGTGGTGGTTTGGTGTTGAGGTGTGAGGTGTTGCAGGAGGGATGTCTAGTGGGTGGTGAAATAGTCCGGCTGGTGGTCTGGGCTGACGGTGATGTACAGTGTGGAGGGTTGGGGTGACTCCTGAAGGAGGCACCGATGGTGAGACATTCCGTGAACACGCCTTTTCTTGCCTGTGATGGGGATCCAGGTGACACGGCGGATCTTCATGGTTGTGGATGGTGGTGCGGTGATGGTGGTCTGTGGCTGTATGCCGGACAGCAGAGGGAGGGCTGGCGTTTTATGCCGGTGGTTGGCGGTGGTGAAATCCCTTGGGAGTGCAAGCGGCTTGGTTGCCGGCAGGGCCTGGTGAATGCAGAGCATTACATGGTTTGTGTTGGGCAGTGGTGAGTGGTGAGGGGGAGGGGGTGGTGTTGTATCGTTGGGGTGGGCATGAGATTTGCTCAGAACGGGTGATGGAGGTGGTGAGTGTGGGCATGGGCGGGGACGGAGGTGGTGGGGCGTGAGGTGTGAAGCGTTTGTTGCGGGTGGCTGGGAATGGTGGGGAAGGTGGAATTGCGGGGGTGGAGGAGGGTTGAGCTGGGGGAATGAGGCGTGGAGGGGAGGGCGCCGTTTGTTTCGGAGGTGCCAGGTGAAGCTGGCATGGTGGTGTGAGTGATGGTGGCAGATCAAGGCTTGTGGAATGCGAGTCGGGAGAGGTAGCATGAGTGTGCAAATGAAGTGATGTGGTGTTGGGGGAGGTGGAAGTGGGGGTGGACGAGCGGGGCGAGGGGGAAGGAGGGGAGGGGCGACAATGTGGAAGAGGGGGTGGGGGTAAGGTAGAGGGAATAGGAATCGGCAGATGAGGGAGGAGAGGGGGGGGACGATGCAGCTGTGGGGCTGGGGGACGTAGGTGGGGAAGCGGGAGGTGTTTTGTTCAGGGTATACGGTCTGACGTATCGGTTACGATACATACGTGGGGTGGTGTTGTAGTCAATGGTGACTTGGTACAGGTTGACGATGTTGGTGATAGTGTAGGGGCCCATGAATTGTGGGATGAGTTTGGGTGGGGTTGGCAGTTGAGACACCATAACGGTATCTCCAGGCTTGTAAGAGTTGGTAGGGTGGGTATCAGGCGCGAGGTCTTGTTGTTTTTGCAGGTGGTGTAATCTGCTCTTTAGGTGGTGCAGGGGATCGGACATTGGTGACTTGGACGGTGGTTTGAGGTGATGTCTGAGGGGAAGGAGGAGCGGAGCTTCCCCGAAAACACGCTCGTGGGGGGAAATACCGTCTTCTCTGGGGCAGGTGTTTAGCCCCCACTGCGCAATTTTTACGTGGGTGGGCCAGTCTTCATTCTGGGTCTCCTCTATTCGGGTGTGCACCTGATTTAAGAGGGTGTGATGGCTCCTTTCGCAGATGCCATTTCCTTGGGGCCAATAGGAAGAGAAGTGAGAGATCTGAAATCCAAAAAGTGTGGCAAGTTCTTTCCTCACTTTCCTGGTGAATTCCAGCGCACTGTCAGAATGTAGCGCCTGTGGGACACCAAAATAGGGGAAGATGTGGCGGACAAGGGCTTCAGCTACTGCTACAGCGTGGTGCTTCTTTGCTGGACAGGCGATGAGGAATTTGGAGTAGCTGTCCATGAAAGTGATTATGTAACGGTAGCCAGCTTTCGGGGGTAAGGGACCTACAACATCGACAGCCAGGAGTTGCCAGGGTTTGTGAGTTGTGATTTTGCCCGTGGGACCGGATGTGCGGGTGATGTCCTTTCCAAGGGCACAGGCGCGGCAGGCTTGGACTACTTGTTGGGCCAAGGTGGAGGGGCTGGTTGTCCAATAAATGTCCCGAAATACTTGCAGTAATTTCTTCGTGCCCAGGTGGATTCCGTTGTCCGAATGGAGATGGGTCAATGTGTCCAGGGCTGTAGTGGGGTCGAGCACGATGTGGCCTGTTTGTGTGAAGATGTGATCGCCCTGTTGGTTAAGTCTGGAAAAGATGTGGGCAGGTATCCAGTCTGGTCGATCTTGATCCTGCCATTGCTGGATCAGTTCAGACGAAGGGTGAATGGCCTGGATGGGAAGCCATGACAGGCCGTCAGCGTTGGTGTGAAGTTTCCCTGGGCGACAGGAAATCTCGTAGTGGAAATCTTCTAAGGTTTCTCTCCACCTGATGATTTGTGCATTACGGGTGTTTGATTGTCGGAGCCACTGGAGTGACTGGTGGTCGGTGATGATGGTGACCTTGGTGCCAGAGAGGTAGGCTCGGAAATGTTCTAGAGCCCGGATGATTTCAAGGCATTCGCGCTTGGTGGCAGCGTAGTTTTTTCCCGCTTGGTGGAGAGTTCGGCTGGCGCATGCGATAATGTGCGCTCGTCCTTCCTGTACCTGTGCTAGGTAGACGAAATGGCAGGTTGTAATCTGGGAAGGCGACGACAGGGGCTGTAATCAGCTTGTTTTTCAAGCTGTTGAAGGCGTTGACCCTGTCTTCTGTCCACGAAAAAGGTTCTTTTTTAGTCAGGTTGTGGAGAGGCTTTACAACGTTGGCAAAGCCTTTCACAAACCTTTGGTAGTAAGAGGTTAGCCCCAGGAAAGCTCGGACTTCTGTTACATTTTTCGGGAGGGGGAGGTCCGCGATGGCGCGGAGCTTGACTGGATCAGGGGCAATTCCTTCCTGCGAGATAATATGTCCCAGGAAGGCGACAAACCGTGCCGCCAGGATGCACTTCAAAGGATTTAGCTTTAATCCAGCCTGCCTGAAACCTGCTTGAGGCGGTGAAGGTGGTCAGCCCAGGTCCTGCTAAAGACGATAACATCATCCTAGTAGGCCAGGCAAGTTTCCCATGTGAGGCCACTCAGGATGGACTCCATAAGGCGCGAGAAGGTGGCAGGGGCGTTACAGAGTCCAAAGAGCAGGACATTGAATTCTTAATGTCTCCCATTGCTAGTGGAGAAGGGGATCTTTTCTCCTCGTAGGTGGGGTGTACTGGAACCTGCCAATACCCCGACTGGAGGTCTAAGATGGAGAACCAAGACGTGCCATATAGGGAGTCAAGGGAGTCGTCGATACGTGGCAGGGGTGTGGCGTCTTTGGCAGTGACGTCGTTTAGGCATCTGTAGTCCACACAGAACCTCATTGACCCGTCCTTCTTTCTTACTAGTACGACAGGGGAGGACCACGGGCTGGTGGAGGGTGAGATGATACTGGCATCTAACATGTCCTGGACCTGCCGGTCCTCCTCAGCTCGTTGGTGGAGGTTTTTCTGCTGAGATGATTGGCGGATCGGTGGTCCTTCGGTGTGGATCTCGTGAGTCAGGACAGTGGTGTGGCCTATGTCGGTTGGTCCTGAAAGTCCAGGAGTAGATGGCGTAGGCTGTCTGCTTGGTGAGGAGAGAGGTGGGGGGGTAGGGGAGGAAGGAGGGCGGGGGCCCGGGGGGGGTGCAGGGCTCGGCTTCCTCCATTTCCCCCACGACTAGCTCTTTTGGTAAGGTCAGAGGGGTGGCAGAGAGGTTAGCTATGCACACCATGTTGCAGTGAGGGAGGAGGAAAGTGGGAGGGAGTAGGCAGGAGGAAAGGGTTCCGGGGAGCAAAGAGGGGGAGAAAAGGATGGGGATTCCGGAGGGCCTGGTGAGCTGCAGCCAAGCCTCTTGGTGAGGGGGAATGGTAAGGGTGAAGGATGGTAGCTGGGTAGGTGAGGATGGGGAAGAGAGACACAAGGGGTCGGGAACCCCAGGGGGCGAGGGGGGGGTGGAAGAGGGGGGCGCACGTGCAAATGGGTTGGGGGCTGGAGTCCGGGGATTTGTTGAATTGGAGTCGATGCCCATGGCAGTTGATACTCGCCCTGAGTTTTTGCAGAAGGTCCAGTCCCAGGTATCCGTCGTATACGCGACAGGAGGAGTCGAAAATGATGAAAGGGTGTAACGCAGAGACGTCCTTGTGCATGTCTGCTCGTAGGGCCTGCGTTTCCCCACGTATGGGCAGGGGGCCATCTCCCGTGTCTACAAGGTGAGCTGAAGTGGGGAAAAGAGGGCCGAGGGGCGAACGGTGACGGAAGTAGAAGTGGCTGTATAGGCAGGATCTAGCCACTCCTGTATCGACTAGCAGCCTTGCCTTCACCCCATTCAGACTCATCTTGTTGTAGACTGGAGGTATTTCTGTGAGGTGACCCCCGCCACCGTGGGGAGGTGCAGGGGCGGTCCTAAAAATCCAGTTGCTGTGGTGTATCATCGTCCTCGGGCTCCGTTACCCCGGGGTCTAAAGGGTTGTCTGTGGAGGTCTTGCTCTCGGTGCCTTCATCCTGCAGGACCGAAATCTTACGGCATCCTGGCGTGGTGGATTTCCTCCGAGCTGCCTTTAACTGTTCCCTGATGTCATGGAGGGGGGCATCTGTTACTACAGGCCGTGAACTCCCAGGGATTGATGGAGATCCAATTGGTGTCCTTTGTGTCTGGACGCTAGAGTGAAGGGTGAGCCTTGGGGATGGAGGGTGTTGATGTGGGGCTTGGCTGAACTGGGGGTGGGCGAGGGGTGTGTGTTGGCAGCGGCTTTTGTGTAGGGAATCTGCTTACCGCGCCAATCTGCTGGGGGGTAGTACGGGCAGCCAGGAGGCGACGTACCAGCTGGATATCTTGGTCCATGTTTCCCGTAGGGTCATGGATTGTGAAGTGCTCCCTGACAGTACTAGGGAGAATCCTGACCAAGGAATTAAAAATATGTTGTTCCCGGGTTTCCTTGTTGCATTCCAGATATGCGGCGGTGACGAGTCGCCTGGCCTGGAGGAGTGTGTTGTCGAAGTTTCCGTCATACGTAAGGGAGTCGAGCTGTGCAAGTGTTACGACTTTCTCTAGTGAGGGGGCGACTGCTTGAGTTGCAAGTTTGGAAAATTCCAGCCATGTTAAGTCCGGGACGATCTTGGGTGTGATTGTGGCTACTGCCTTACCCAGCAGTGGCAGTGTTACTGCTATTTTCTGCCTGTCTGTGTCGAAGGCTATGTCTAGTAGTGGTTGTACTATTTCCAGGTATGTGTGGATGTCATACTGTTCAGGGTCAAATTTGGGTACTTGAACATGTGGTTTTGCTGCCATTTTGCCGAAGTTTCCCTTGTTCCCCTGTTGCCACCCACCGGGTCAAAAACCACTGCTGGCCACCAGTGTTATGCTGCGTGTTTTAGGGTAAGACTTCTCGTCCCTTACACACGACGCCTGGTACGGGGTTCTCTTTCTAGACCGGGTTGGGCTCTATTAAGGCAATCCGAGGGAACGGCATAAAAAGGCAGGGCAACAACCTTACACGTATATTACCAACAAATTACAACTCTGACACAACATGAATACAGACTTTACAGGAAAATAGCTATAACACACAGAGATTGACAGAACCAGGGGACCTGGGGGCAGAAGAGGGCTGGGGCTTGTTGGCGGCCTGCGTCAGGATGCCCCGGGTCATCAGGACTTCCGGTGGCTGACTGGAGGCCGACCTGTGAAGTCTCGTCCAGGCGTTATTAGAGGGCCGTGCAGGAGAGGGTGGGCCCTTCCACAGGAATACGGGGAGGGGAAAGGGGGGCCCCGGGCTTAGGGGCTGGGCCCGAACAGGGCCAGGAGGCATGTTTGCCTGTGCTTACTCCGGGGGCGTTGCTTGGGGCTGGAAATGTCTCGCCCCGGGGTCCTAGGGACGTCTCGACTGGTCCCAGCGCTGCAGTCTTGGTGCTGGGCCTCCGTCAGGTCTGGACTGCGGCAGCTCGGTGCGACAGAGTCCGACAGGGGCTGGGGTCACCGGGGGTGGAGGGAGAGGGCCAGGACTCCCGATACCAAGGGTCCTTGCCAGGCCTCCTCCAGCTGCTGGTCGAGGGCGAGGACGTCTCTGTGGGAAGCGAGTGTGAGAGGACTTTCCTGTGCCCCTTCCTTTAGTGGAGCGGCAGGGTGGCCATCTCCTAGGTGCGGCGAGGTGGCCATCACCTTCCCTCCTTTTATGGAGTTAAAGCAAGCCGGCTAGTGGCCAACTCCTCCCCGTGTGTGCCTAGGTGGCCGTCACCCGGTGTGTGTAAGTGTGGCGAGGTGGCCGTCACCCGGTGTGTGTAAGTGCGGCGAGGTGGCCGTCACCCGGTGTGTGTAAGTGTGGCGAGGTGGCCGTCACCCGGTGTGTGTAAGTGCAGTGAGGTGGCCGTCACCCGGTGTGTGTAAGCGCGGCGGGGTGGCCGTCACCCGGTGCGGTGTGTGTAAGCGCGGCAAGGTGGCCGTCACCTGGTGTGTGTAAGCACGGTGAGGTTATGGAGTTAGAGCGAGGGCGGCTATTGGCCTCGTCCTCCTTGTGTGCGGCTAGGTGGCCGGCCGGCCGTCACCCGGTGTGAGTGAGTGCGGCGAGGTGGCCGTCACCCGGTATGGCTGAGGGAGGAAAGCAGCAGGTGGGCGGCTAGTGACCGACTCCGGAATGCTGTCTGGGGCTGTAGGAGTAGCCCCACCCTAAACCTGGCGATGGCTGGTACAGCGGAGGTGTAATGCACGCACTGTTACCGCTATCTGCACGGTGGCTTACCTGAGCGCGAGAGGGGGAGAGGGGCGCACGGGAGAGGTACAGGTGTGCCCATTATAAGCAAAGCGCGCGCCGATCACTTCCGCTCCCTGGGTATCTCCTCCTGGGGTCGGTGTCTGGCCCAGGTGAGGTTGAGGGGGAGCTTCACTATTCTGTAATTTACTTATATCCTGCATTTCAATAACCACTCCAGTTCAAAATGCATCACCTCCTGCAAAAATATTCCGGATAATAACAAGACCTAAACTCGTGTGTGTGTGTGTGTGTGTGTGTGATTGAGGGTGTTAAGGTGAAAGTTGAAACAGTGGAAGTGTAAGAAAAGGAAGAGGAGGACTGGTTGCATGAGTACTGGATGTATAACCCCTTCAATATGATGATGTCTGGTACTAAAGCGGGATGCTTTCACGCAATGACATCGATATAACCCAGCAACCCCACTGCTCGGTTAAACAAAAGTCTGTCAACTACTTCGCTATCCCCCAAAAGGAGGTCGGTGAACTGCAGCAGGGCTGCTTAAGCCTCCACTCTGCCGGGTTTACATTTCAGACGAGCCTGGGGCCACAACAGCAACAATGTAAAGACTTTTTCTGTATTTTCTTCATGTTACCTCCACACGACTTTATTTAACGTAGGCTAGACTTTCCGAAATGGATGGGATACCTATGGCCCTCATTAGTTCCATCAGTACAAGAGATCTTTACTTGGTTGATTAAATCATGTGTAGGTAGCAAGAAAGGATGATTTAAACTCTCTCTCACTGGAGGGGTTTACTTGGATGTGGATGGAGGAAGGAATGCACAGATGAATGGAAGTGGATGAAGGAAAACACTGATGAATGGAAGTGGATGGTGGAATACATAGATGAATGAAAGTGGTTTAATGATGGAAGACACTGATGAATGGAAGTGGGTTCATGAAGGAAGACACTGATGAATGAAAGTGGTTGAACAAGTATGACACCGATGAACGGAAGAGAATGACTAATAAAGCACTGATGAATGGAAGTAGGTTCATGAAGGAAGACACAGACGGATGGATATGAAGATATGAACTAAAACACTGACAAAAGAAAGTGGAGGAATGAACGAAAGGACAGATGGGGTGTTTTTTGAAGTCTGAGTGGCCGTGGATTGAGGAAGCGTAAGAGGTGGGAGAAGAGGCTGTGATTGGCACTGATTGGGGGAGTGGATTAGAGATTAGTGGGGCTGATGCGAGAGGCCGTGCCGGGTGCTTCGGCTATTCTGGGTACGTGGCAGTGATTAAACTCTTGGATTCCAGGGCGTATATGTTACTCTTGCTATGATTAAATCTAACTTAGCTGCCAGTGATTAATCCTTTAGACTCGATGGTATTTTTTTTATTATTTTATTATTATTATTATTATTTTTTTTGTCTTCCTAATACCAGGCGATTTCACACACTGAGAGTGAACCATAGGGGCACAAGTGTTGCCGGCTTCTCGATTTAACTCCAAGGACACATATCGCAGCGAAGGGGATTTTAACAATGATCAACTGCTTTACTGCGTTTTATTATTATCATTATAATTACTGTTGTTATTATTGCTATTCTTAATACACCCAGATGATTTTATTTAACTTTGAGGACGACTACCGCAGAGAAGTGGTTGAAAATAATTTCAACTAACCCTATGGCTGCTGAAACTTCTCTCAGCTCAGCAAAATCGTCCGGCGTTTGCATAAACATAATTCCTAGGTGTACCAGTAGCAAAGAAAACTCTTGCTTAGTATGCCACTTCAGACTGCTAGGATTTCTTTCATCGAATGAAAAATCTGGTGTTAGGTCTGAATACAATACAACAATGCACCAACCTCAGAATGAATTAAATCGTCAGAGGGTGGCAGTAATAAAATAAAGTGCAAGTGCTTTGGGTGAAGTGATTAAGGAGCTGGTGACAGAGTGTGGGGTGGGGGGTGTAAGGTTCTGCTGGCTTCAAGAGTATTTCTGCAAGCAGGAAATGGCGCTCCCAAAACAAGCCATGCAATCTCTCTCTCTCTCTCTCTCTCTCTCTCTCTCTCACACACACACACACACACACACACACACCACGAGAACACGGCTCATCGTTAAGCCTGCCAACTCCTGTCAGTACAGAAAGATACCCCTTATTCTGCGTCTCTACTTTGTCCGAGTAAACAAATATTCAAAGTTATACAATTCAGTTCTCCCTTTGTATAACAAAAATCTTTGAAAATACAGCCACAATACCATGACCAATATAATTTACTGTTCATGGCATCAGATACAGCATTTCTTCTAGAGGACAAATAAAAGAATGTTTAACACAGTACGAGTAATCATAGAAAACAAATATCACTTGCTCTATATACAAGCAAAAGGAATTTTTATTTTTACTCACTGAGCCACGGGACATCACTTTCATTCTGAGATTGCTACATCCAGACAATTTTGTTACCATTGAGATAGCCTACCATTTTAAACGACAGGGTTTCCAAGAGTCTGCATTAACCCGTTCACAACACGATTTCTCTCCCAGGGATGAATAAAATCGTCTGAAGGTAGCACGGAGGACGTCAGCCATATTCAGGGGGAAAATAACAGTCGTCAAACCAGTGAGTGGGCATTGACAGACAAGTGAAGGACATTCCAGAGTGTTACACAAACTGTGATGTCTGTACACAAGCTAGGGAAAATTACAAGGAAAATCAATTTGCCAACACGGAAGGACCGTATGACACATATAAAACATGTTATATACATACAGTATTTCTTGATACCCTGCAAAAACTGAAATACGATAT